>CM021705.1:3785214-3806080 GCA_011074415.1 Stictonetta naevosa
TCTGTTCTTTTCTGTTCTTTTCTGTTCTTTTCTGTTCTTTTCTTTTTATTTTTTTTTTATTTTTTTTAAATTAATAGTGATGCATGGGTCTGGACTTCTCTGAACTTCACACTGGTGTATCATGACATGTTATAGCGGAGTTCAGACTGCTGTTCCCTAGACAATCCATTTGTTTCCTAACAGCATGTTCTTTTAAACTCCTCCTTTTTACCACATGCCATCTTTATAGGAAGTTCTATTTTGCCATTGATACTTTCATTTTATGGGAATGGAGGCTGGCTTTTCTAGAACCACTTGTTTAAATGCAAGCTGTAGTTCATCTGGGTATTCCTGAAATAAGAGCAATCTATATGTTTTGTTCTTACTTTGTATTGGCAGGAACTTGCTTTTAGAATCCTGTGACATAAAATGTCCATTTTCAGAGGCACACGGAGATGCATCTCCTTCTATACTTACACCCCACAGTTGCCTGTGCCTCTGGTTAACCCCTGTCTTGTTCCACGGTCTTCCAACCAGTCCTGACACCTTACTGCTTTCCATCTAGGACTCGCAGGATTTTTCACTTCCTTGTATTGGACAGCAGCAGTGGCAGTAGGCTTTTGGTGGATTGATGCTGTTCCATACCCTTCTGTGGTTACAGCTTTTGTGGGTGCAGTGAGAGCTTCTGGGGCTAAATATTAGGTGTGCTCAGCTTCATGAGTAGCTGTTAAGAGTAATGTTTCTCACTAGCAGTCCGGAGTAAAGCCCTAACAGGCAGTCAGAGAGTGAGGCAGGACTGGCTTTTAGGCCCTCGTAAAACATTAGTCTTATTTTGCTCTAAAAATATCTTTCTGAAGCTCTCTCAGGCTTGGTTTTTTCCATTTTGTGTTATGTTATAATAAGGTCTTCAAGTTCTTCCACTGAAAGTAGCATTGAAACTGAACTCAAATACAGTTCTAGATAAAACACCAGTGCAATTTTACAATTTGTAAATCAAGGTGATGGATTCAGAATAGTGAGGTGTCACATTTTGCAAGTTTATTTCTGTTTATAAACCACACACATTTCAGTGTTATTCATGGGTGTTATGGGAATAATGGGTAGTTTTGTTTTGGCCTTGGAAGTGCTTTGAGTTGACTTGAAACATTTTATTTGTCCCGAAACTATGTATTTCATTCCATCTTCATATTGCTTTGCCTTTTTAAAACTTTTTAAAGAAAGATTATTTGAAACTTTTTATAGTTGAAAAAATTGCTAAATTCATCTTGTATTTAAGAACTATTCTTTGCTTGTATACTATATGCCAAAATAATCACACTAGTTCCTCTGGATTAATCCTTTACTTACTTTGGTATCCATGAAAATTGCATTTGTACATAGCAGATTTGCTGTATACCCTTTAAAAAAACAACCAAACAAAACCCCAAAATGAATGACTTTAACATGGTATTTAACATTAAATATATTCAGGGACTGTTACTGAGCAGGTTAGCTCCTGGACTAGAGGAGCGTCTGGACATCTCAGATCCTGCACAGCTCAGAGTGCTTACAGTTCCTCCCGGAAGCACCTTGGGCTGAGCAGGAGAAATAATATCTGCCTCTAGGCTGCTTGGCCTGGCTTTTGTCGCATGAATCCTAGTACTTAGCTTCATGCTAATATAGATTTAGGTATCTGATTTTCTTTTTCTAGGATTTCATCTGTATCTGGTAAGCCCTGCCAAAGTGATCATATGCATATTTTCGCATTCATGACACATGACATGCGTACACATAGCTTATAGTAAACAGAAAAAGCTGGAGGACTGCATTAAGAAGTCTTTGAAATAAAAATAAATGGGTTGAGTTACCAGCAATATCAAAAGCAGGTGTTGGCGTCTGGTGAGAAACTCACCAGCTGATGGTGAGTTCCTCAACAAGAAGCACAGCTTCTTCCTTGAAGATGGAGAGTTAGACACAGCTTCGGTTTAGCTGATGGGAGCTTTTCGGTTGCCACCAGTTAGGACACCATGCCCTATAGCTGGCTGTGTGGATGTGGCAAGGTGCCCCCAACAGCTTGCAACGTTAGAGCCTGTCTGCTGGCCCAAGCAATATGAATACCACTGCCCAAGTCAAAGGAACAACGATGTGGAGAAAACAGGTGGGTGAATCAACGGACACCAGGAACTTCACAGAGGCTTACACATGTTAGCGTCAGCTCAGGGTTGGTTGCACCTAGCTGATGTGTGTACCTAAACCAGGTTGTATTGTTCAGCTTGCACAGCCTCATTACTTGAGCCAGGAAGTCTGAGTGAGCTTTCCCCCCGTGTCTGTCATCTTGTACCTGCCACCACTAGGAATGTGCAAAATGAAACTGAATTGTTTTGTTTTGTTTTTGAACTGTATGAAAAATCATCATTTAGATGAGGTCAGGTTCTTCTGTTTAACTTACCATAGATCCAGTCATATGCAAACGTAGAGGCATACACTTGCACACACATCTGTTTACATAACATAGCCTGAAGAAAATGTTTTTCCATCCTGAAAGTGTTTACTCACTACCTCTTCACAGCTGGACAGTTTAAAAAGGAAGATAAAGAGTCTTAAAAACAAAAACTGGTATTGGAACTTTGTGTGTAGTTTTAACTGAAGGTGAAAATACTTCAGTGCTAGTGGTCAGATGTTGCCTTCTATACCGGGTTATAAAATGAGCCTGCGTTCAATGTGCTGATCAATGACTGACTAAAAACAAAATTATTTAAACTTTTTTTTTTTGCTATGGTCTAAAAGTAAACAGTTGTTTCACAAAGAGAATTAGGTCCTCCCGTGCCATTTATTGGACTTGCATATCGTAATTACATTTTGATTTTTCAGGGCAGGAATTTCACATTCATGGCTAAAGCTGTGAACCCCGTGGTGCGCGTGGTGGCTGTACAGTGCCTAGCAGGCTCCCACCGCGGAGGGGAGTTGCTGCGTGCTGGCACGGTGGTGGTGGTGTGGTGTCTCTGTCAGGGCTGTACACCCAGCTCCATCGATGAAGTGGTTCAGCCTGAGCAGTAACACAATGAGCTACTGTCTCTGCAGACATCTCCTAACTTGTATTAATATTTCAGCAATAGCAGGTATTTAAAAGTTGCAACCACTTTCCTCTGGTGATTTTTTCAATGAGGTTGAGTATTTCCTCATAAAGGTGAAACTTAATCATTGATAATTGAAAATGGGAGTCCCATGATAAAATTTAGTAGTTCCTTCTGTGGTGAACTTCCTCACAGGCAGGGGATATTCAATCCTATTTCCTTCCAAGGGGTGAAAGAATCGCGTGCTAGAGATTCTGCGGTCTCCTCCACCATAATCTTCAATAAAATCAGGGGAAGATTCAAGGCAGTGAGTTCACAGGCCCCCTTGGCCACATGCTAATGGGCAGGACACCCAGGCTGCCAGCCACAGGACATGGGAGCAGTCTTTTCCCCTCCCTGTGCCAGGAATGGGGCTGTCTCCAGCTCTGAGCGAGACCCAAGAGCTCTGAGCCAGCTACAAAAGCTCCAGAGCAGAGCACAGACCACTAAGGGCAGAGCAGTAAAGACACACTACTTCTGGTCAGAAGTTTTTTGTTTGTTTGTTTTTAATGAAAAGACCTTTTATAGCACATATTTTTATGTGACTCTTTTCTTCAAGGTAGCTTTTTTTAGCTTGAGTTATGCTTGTTTTTCATGACTTCTAAAATAGCTCTAATTTCTTTGGATCTGACTGCTATGTAATTAAGTTACCACAGGTACGGCATCACTTTGGTTTGGGGAAGATGTTGCGTGTAAATACATCGTACTGTGGCCACTGCCAGAAGGGCTTCCCTGCATTCTTACAGGCATAATGGGTAGTCAGAATTATGCTCATTCTAGTGGTATTATCTGATGGTTCGTACGTGTTCATGGTCATATATGTGTATATATGTGTATACATGTTTACATTCAGAGATAGATACAAACGTGCATGCTGATGAACACTAGTTTTTTTTGAATGTCATTCTTGGGATTGTGGAGAAGTGGATCTAGAAAAGAAATAAGGAAATTTCACTTTCAGGTGTTGAGGGGAAAATCTTATAAATTCTAAAGCAGGAACTGTTTTGTATAAAGATACAGATTTCTCATACAGACTGGAAGACGCTGGGATCGAGATATTCGATTGTCAATGGCTTCCTCATTTTGTCAAACTGTACAATTATTTTGCATTGAATGCAGAATGAGGCATAAAAGTGATAGCTTTTTGAGAAACAGTTCCAACGTAAGGCAATTTTGCACTTACATATTCCTGTGTGAACATATGATTGGTTTGTGTGTGTTTCTGAAGCGGATTCAAGGCTTTTGAGGTTTAAGAAACTCAGTATCAAGGAGCAACTGAGGTACGTAGCCACATTCTGCAATACGAGGTAGTGTTCCTTGTTTTTGTAAGGGTATTCTGTATCAAACAGCAGGATTAGAAAGATCTTATGTATCATCAGTTGTTTGGGATCACAGAGGTAATTGATTCTGAGCCATTTATCATGGAACTCCGTGGGAATAAGACTGAACCTGATGAACGACATTTTAAAATTTGTGCAGCTAACTCCAAAGGTACAAGTCTGACCAAGCAATCTGGTTTTCAGAGGTAAGCAGCAGCATCAGTTCACAGTGAATGTAATGGGATTGGCAGATGAATTGTACTTTGCAGATCCTTTACTATGGTGCCTAAACATAGGTGCGGGTCCTTAACAACAATATTAAAGTCCGTAAATGTGAACGTGTAGTGGATATCTTTGGGATTTGCATGTTTGTTTTTTCTGTCTAATGGCATTGATGAGGCATATGTGTTCAGTAATCCTGGGGTCATCAAAATCTCTTAGTAACAGAGAAAATCATTCCTTCAGATATTCTTCAGATACTTTCCATTTTGCTTGCTTAGAAGTGCTTCAGTCCAGCTCAGGGATCTTGAATTTCCTTTGTCTACTGCGATCCATTTTCAGTGCATGGGCTCTCAGTGCACATGCCTCTGTCCATCCTCAGCTGCTGGCCTGGGTCTGCTGTGAGGCAGTAAATGTGGATTTTTCATTCCGAATAAAAGAGGCATGGCTTCTTCCAGTGGCAGAAGACTGCTTAAACAAGGCTGTTGTTCCCTTCCAAGTTCTCTGAACCAACTGATGTTGGCACCCCAGGGCAAGGCTTCAATTTGTGGATCATCACAGAAGTGAAATGCTTTCTTTTAGTTGTCATGTGCACCAGACCTTGCAAGGAGCAGCTATGTCCTCCTAGTTGGTGCATGAGATTTTTTGTCACCTTACATTGTCACCTTACTTCAATTCTTGCAGTTTAGAGATGGTAGGCGCCTTATTCTGAAGACTGAAACAATATAACTAATGCAATTCCAAACACTTTATGGAGTCAGAAATAGTTTTAAAAGTACTAGCTTTTATTTGTTCTGAGCTCACCTGTTCCATAAACTCTCTTCACGGAGCTTCATCCATGTATAGAAAGTCATGCAAATGAGGCAAGCAGAAGCAAAATGTTTCAGTGAGACATAAATAATTTAAAACTGTTTATGGTGTATAAACTCCTCCTTAGACAGATTTTTTGTTTCCAGAACTTTCTCAAGTTTGCATTCATAGAAATAATCTGTAGTCATGTTGACACAACTACCAGAAAATGCCCTTGAAGTGCTGATGGAAGGTGAAAAATACTTAACAGAAGATTCAGCCTGGAAGGATGTGTTTTCTGTAAGTCGGGCTGTTATTACAGAAGCCCTCACTTTACACTTCAGTATTTTTATCAGATTGGGTTTGCAGTCAGTGCACATCGTTGCAAGCTGAAGTGACAGACTGGAGAGCAACATTAACATGACTCAGAGGAAATTAATCAACATTAGTCAGCACTTGTCTCTCATGTACTTGGGGTCAGGGCCTGTTCTAAACCAACTTATTTTCTTCCTATTCAGTGATGCAGGAAGGAAGATTTAAAAGGAGCAGTAGGGTAGTAATAGTGTGACTGTCAGATAGAGGTCAACAGGAACAATATGAAAGCTGATTAATAGGATCACCCTCATAGATAAATTAGAATTCTGCAAATGACTTCTATTTCTCATTCTTTCCTCTTTTTCAAAGTAGTTTTATTCTCGATCAATGCATCTGAATAGATGTAACTGAAAAATAAGTCTCAAAAGCTATTTTTTCCATTGAATTTCCTCTGTATTCTTTTTTGAGCATTAGTGTGTACTAAGCCAAAGAGTTCCAAGCTGAGTATGGGCTTTGAAGAAGAAATGAGCAACAAAACCCCACATTTATGTCCAGCAAGGTTTGGGTATCCAATACAATAAAAACTATTCTTGCTGTTCACAGACAATGAAAAATGAGTCTCAGCATTATGCAATAACATTTCCTAAATCAAGCTGCTCATGATATGCGTGATCTCAAATAAGGTTAAGAAGTCTAAAGTTTTATCCTAGTCAGCATGGAGGGCAGGGTGATACTAAGAAGTAAATAGATAAGAGCCACGAACCTGTGATGCGCAGTGCTGCTGCAAATAAGGTCTTCGGAAGGTTATCAAAGTGGAATTTCTCTCAGCTACCTTTAAAGACCTGAAAGCTGATGGTCTGGGCTCCTTCTACAGAAAGTGGAAACAGAAGAGTGCATATAAGGAGATGTTTCGACTATAAAGTTGCCTTCTTGAGGTGTAAGTCTGCTAGCTTCAGAGGTAAAACTCAGATGCAAACTTGACTCCACAGGGCTAGGCAATAGGAAAGTGCTCAGCTTCCTGCCGTGGTTCCTCTGGGGTAAAATGGAGTATACATCGGTGAGCAATACCATGGATTTGGGTCTGTTTCTCTGTTTGTAACTCATCTGTAGGCAGGCTTATTTTGTTCTTTATTCAACAAGCATGTTCTGTGGGCATGTTGCAGTGTATCAGTTGCTTATGAGCTATGTTCTTGCACCATTGATTTGAATATTGTTGGTAGATCTCTTTTCATGCCGTGTTTAATTAGTCTTCTTTGTGTTCTTTTTACTTTTTTTTTTCCTCTGCTACAACCCAGAGATGGTAAGGAATTGCAAGATTCCTGTAGGTATATACATGCATTCTGTGGAAGATACATAGTTACAGGTGAGCACAGATTCCTATGCTCAAATGGGATTTTCATATCTTGTTTAAGTTTTAGTGGGCAAGTTGTATTTTTAAGTGAAAAGCGAATATAAGGGCCAATGCTGCTTAGGCTACAGTATTGTTCTGTCCCAATATTATTCAGCAATTACTAGATTACTAGGATATAAATCAAGTTTGTATAAATACTATGTTTGAATAAAGATGAATTATATTTGGGTGATGTTGAAATGACAATAACCAGGCCCGCAGGGAAAATGTAAGAGAACAAAAGATGGGAGGGAACAAATTTAGATCCTCCATGCTATAAATCCATATCCTGACTTGCATGAGCTGAGGCTTCATTCTGATATATCTTCTAATTATTTTACCCATTCCCTTGCTCATTTTGGCTATTGAAGGATATTAAGCCTAGCAATTTGTAAGAGATCTTGAGGTTCCTGTCACATGAAAGTCCTCTCCTGCAGTATAAATGTATAAACATTTACAGTATATGGCAAATACGTTCTGCCAGTATGAAGAGGTAAAGTGCCTTTGGGCTGAGGTTTCAATGCAACAAACATTTTACTCATTGGCATTAAATTCATTAGCCTGAGAAGAACAAATCAACTTATTGGATTTGTTCAGGTAATTCTTAATCATTTAAAGAAGAAACAATCTAACCAAGCACGAAAAAAGGGTGAATTATCTGAATGTGCAGGGAAGTCTGTATTTATAAAGAAGTGGCACTTGTACCATCAAAACAGTGAAGATGTTTCTATGCAATTAAACCAGGACAATATTAATGGTAGGAAGAAAAGAATGCTATGAGACAGCGCTCCTCTTTAAGCAGTGTAAAGAAGAGGATGGGGAAATTAAATCCATGTGCCATGAAATGAGCTTAGGAAGCTGCCCTTTGCCTGTTTACTGAAGCCAGAAATCAATGCAAGAGCTGAAACCAGCATCAGAACATCAGTGCCACTTGTCCAGAGCCAGTCTGCATCTTGTTCATATCTTGCAAGCTGACCAAACAAGTGATGTATAGAGAACTTGGCTGTGATGATAAGGTTGGTGCCTCAAGTAGCTTTTCTGCATAGGGTCTCTGGGTGCTCTTGGAGTAAATCTCACCCCAAATGAATTAATTCTGAATTTAAACATAGGAAAATGGGAATCCTAATCAATACTGACACACAGACCACAATACCAGAGAACAGACAGCACAAAGACACTTAATGAAATATTTTGTGGAAAGATACTGTTCTTACTCTCTTTTTTAAACTTCAATTTTCTCTCAGTTTCTTTTGTAACTTTTAGTAATTTAATTTTACGTTTGAGTTTTGCATCATATGAATTACAGAAGTCTCAAGTCAAAAGTGATTTGTTTCCTATTGTGTTAGAATGACTAACACAAATTGATGACAGATATATCAGAAGTTTTCAAAGCATACTGAATTTATTACCCTGGGCATTTCCTAGCAAGGGTCAGCTTCCAAACTGTGCAAAATGTCCGGTTTCCGCTTTACTCAGTTACATGGAAGATGTTTATTTGAAGATGAATGTGGGAGTTCTTGTGGCAAATACCTGTCATCTGAGTTACGTTGTGCTTCCGTCCTGACGGGGACAAACTTCATGAGGACTTTATTTTTTTTTTTCCTGTTTGCAACTGATAAGGGAACACACTATACATAACCCTTTCACCTCCTTAGCTTGTACTGCAACTTTTAATTATGACCCCTTGCTTGCTCCATGTGCACGCAATACAACGCAGGCTTTGTCTGAGCACCCATACCAATAAGAATTTTTGATGCTGTTCAACCTGTTGCATGGAGTTTATTTTCTGTTTTTCCCTGCACTGAGAATCATGAGAGCTCTTACAGATTTGCTTGTGTTTGCAATTTTGTGTTGAGAAAATGTGCCAATCTTATATGGCGTGTGAGGACACAGCACTGTAATAATGACGAGTTGGCTTGACTGTGTGTCTGTCACAACTTCTATTACTGAGCTGTTAATAATTTAACAAATTTTAGCAGCTTCTGGTTACAGTATGGCTTTTCTCTGAGGTAATGACATGAGAAAGCATCTTTAGCTTATAACTACATTGCGGTGAGTGATAGAGGTAGATCTTTGCAGGTACAGCTGTCACTTCCTTTACTGAATCTATTAATGTGCACTTAGATTTTTGTAACCAGCTACCCCTGTTAACTTAGATCAGAGGGAAATTAGGTATTTGCGTAAGGAGAAAAACTTACAGAAATGGAATCTCACTGGAAACCCGTTCAAGCCCATAGTTTGCTTTCTCTGTGTACCAATCCTGTAACAAGGAGCAAGTCAAGACAGTGGCTTTGTACCTACTGTAAATCTGGAGTCTTCAAAATCTAGTTTCATTCTAAATGAGTTAAAAAAAAAGAAACAAAAAACCACACTTTTAAATATTCCAGTTAGTTTTGATCAGTTTTGTTTGTAGCACAAATGCAGGAGTTTACAACTGAAATGAAAGGTTACCAGCTTATAGTGATAATGTCTTTGAATTCTTCCTCCCTGAAGTTTTGACTAAATCTTACTTTCTATCCAGAAATTGTAATTTTATTGAAGTATGACTTGCTGTTGGAAGGCTATTATCTATTTTTTCCTTGGAGTATCATCTTCATGCTGCTGAAATCAAGTTGAGGTCTGTGTGATTGCAGTCCTTTGCTTATACCGAGTGGGCTGCAGCTAAAATGCTTTAGAACAAGCTTTATTTTCTAATTAACAACTCGTGCGGGGTAGATTGAACATTGGAAGCAACCTAGGTTTAGCAGGATGGCCTGAGAGCACCCTACCCATGGATATCTGAGGGTCCTGTGAGTAGAGACTTCTCTTGATGTGTGTGATGAGGTAAACTCCTAGGTGGAAGGTAGTGATAGACAGGAAAAGGCCAGATTTCTGAATGCTGGTATGACTAATAAGTAGGAAAAGGGCATAGCTATAGCCATGTCAAAACTTGCATGGCTTGGATCATGGATCAAAGCAATTAGTAGTAAAAAATAGCATTTGCAGGGAAGTTAGGTGCTTTCAGGATGAGGTAATAGATGATAGAAGATATTAGGTTCTGAAACTTGAGCTGAGTTTTTAGACTTGCTACAAGGTGTAGGTACCTATTCAGTACTTGAGAGGCCTAAGTTTGGCTCATTGTTAAATTTTTAGTCCTAAAGGTTGCTGCCTCCAGGTAAAGATTGAGGTGCAACGTGTGCATAGGCGTCTTGCAAAAACTTTGTCTTAGAATAGTGTTAGTCTTGTGTACAGCTTGTGATTGTGAAAATGTAATTTGTAGCCCCAAATGGTGTTTTGAACCACTGCTGCCTTTCAAATGTTTCTGTTTATGCAGGGAATGGAAGAAGGGCAAAGATGTTTCAGTTGAAGTTTGATGTTGTAACTCCTTGGCATGGTTTACTTAGGGAAACCTTTGTGGAAAAAAATCTTGGCTTGTGTGAACTTTGTTTCTCATTCCTATTCTTTATTTTTATGAAAATGTAATCAGAGGAAGCACTTTATTCAATCAAAAGTAGTATGAAACTGTGAATGTTTCTAGAACGTTAGATGTATCGATATCTTTCATTCAACTCTACAGCCTTTTTCTGTGGTTGATATCTCAAAGCATCCTGACAGTTAATATTCAGAAACAGATTTTTTTTTGGATGATATCTTTATGTTAAAGGTTCTGCTGTGATTTGAGGTAAAGTTCTTAGCTTACCTAAAAGAATTGAAAGCAATTAGTTCAACTCTATGCTCTGTTTTGTTAGTATTTGTTCCTTCCGAAATGTGTTCAGGGAATTACTTAAAAATGGGTAAAAAATCAAGTAAGCCTGGACTTCTAAAGAAAGGCTCTGCGATAGCCTCTTCAAAATCTGAAGAACAGATCCTCAGTTAGTTTAACTTGCTGTCACTCCATGGAGGCTGATGGCCTCCTAAGCTAGTGAGATGCTTTTCATGCATCAGTGAGACGCCTTAGACGTGCTATAGGGATATGCTATGCATCTGGTTAATTGTAGTCTCCTGCTCATCAATAGCTGTATTCTATTCATTTTTTCATGGACTTGAATGTATTTTGGAAATGTTAATGTACCTTGATAATGTGAGAGAATTTCTGCTATAACACAAGACAAAATTAAGAAACCAAGAACGTAGAACTTTGAACAAACTTCGATAAGACTATGCAGGACATGAGTTGGAATTCTGACTAGTTCTGCATGATAATTGCAACATTGTAATTCCCCACCATCTTTCATAAGAAGACTAAGTTATCCTGTAAATATCCAAAAGCTCTCTGGGCTACTTTTAGCTGCTTGCCTTTTAATACAATAGCTTGATATTTTATGCAGTTTTACTATTTGCACCTTGTGAAGATTTTCTAGTCCACTTTTGTTCATTGGTACGATTTATTTAGGCCTCCTATTGCTGAAAAGAAATATTTTCAGTTAAATCTGTTGTTGGGTTCTGAGAATTGACGATGTGAAGTGTATTCTTCTTTTGACATAAGCATATGTACATAATGATGCTAACAGAAATTGGGTGTAAGCTGAGGCTAGAACAGGCCAGAGAAGGACTGTTATGAAGTACTAGAGAAAAACAAAGAAAAAACTAAACAAACAAACAAAAAAACTTATTTTGACTGGTAACAGATAAAGATGTGTATAATCTTTCCTTTTGTTGTTATTTCTTCTCCTTCCTTTCCTGTTCCTCTTTCCTTTATAAAGTAACTGTTCCATCTTTTTGTTGAAAACAAGAAATCCTGGAAAGAGTGATAGTCAGAGGGGAAAAAAGAGAAAAGGATAAACAGAAGCTGAATTGCGTTTTTCTTCTTCTTATAATAATCTTTTCTGTATTATTCCAGTAGCAAAGTAAAAAAAGCTAATCTTTTCAATTTTTGTTAGTTTATATTTTTTTTCCTTGTAGAATAACAAATAGGGATAGCAGCAGAAACCAGGATTTCTCAGGTTGTTTTCACTTTTTGCGTGCAATGATTTCTGGAGTAAACAGCAATAGATTATTTAATAAATATGGAAATTATTAGGTTTTTACTGTTCACCAGTGACCACTTTGGCTCCAAAGATTGCATGTCTCATTTCTTAATAACAAATTCTTGATTTGCTCTCAAATATCTGATAATGTGTGTAAGTAGGTCAAATGTGTAGACTTTTTTTTCTCTTGCACAGGAATGGTTACACTCAGATTTATTGGTAAATTTGCTTAATCCTCTGTTATCTTCTACATTTGGAAACATGGAGTTTTTGTAATAGGGATTTTTTAAGATCTATATGCGTGGGCACCTTTTTTTGTGGTTTAGATTTTCAGGTTGGTAGCTAGGGATATGTTCATGTGTTTTATGTCTAAATAAAGTTCCCCCCAGTGAGGTCCTGTGAAGCACGGAGCATGCCCCCTTCAACACTCAGACCTGTATCTCGAAGTGGGTGCTCAAAGGAAGACACCTGTGAATATTATGAGTAACAACAGAGTAAAACATGCAGTAATGTACTTTGAGAATTTGTCTGGAAACAGAAAACTGAGGAAATTGGGAACTTTCCTGTTTTTATACAGTTGCCTCTCTGTGAGGCAGGGTTCTTCCTATCCAGTGTCAAGGTGGTCTTGTTCTTCTTACCGCAGATTCAGATGCCTGTACCAGCGCTGTTGACACTCTTAAGGTCAATGAAAGCCAAGGATCCTGGTCTTGGACACAGGATAGCAGAGCATCGCTGAAGGATCCACACGAGCGTTACTGTTCTGGGTGGAGTGCAAATCTGTGCACGAGGTTTCAGCACTGAGCAGGGAGTGTCAGAGCTTCAGTGCCATTAGCAGATGTGGCAGGGGATCACATTTGATTTTGGTGCCAAATGCATAGCAGAAGACTTTGAAATGCTGACCTTTATAAATGGCCCAAGAAATTCCATCCTGTGGTTTGCACTGTTGAATCCTAGGCTTACTCTAGTATCCCATGATACTCTACATTACGGGCTTTTTGCTGTTTTCCCTCCGCTAGAGAAAAAATAAAGTATTTTCAATATCTGAGGAGCTCTGACATTATTACAGCTGTTATAGAGAAGAAAAAGGATTTTTATTGTGGTCTGGGCCATGTGTTTTACAGCTGAAGCTCCATCTGACTGTAGAGAGGCTGGCATCACACCTTCGGCTTCTACTTCAATGGAGCTGTACTAGTGTGGGAAAATGCTACTGATTTTCCCATCTGCGGTGGACTTCTTGTGAGCTGAAGATAGACTGATTGTTTGGAAGACTTGCTGGATAGTGGATCCTTCATGGTAGGGAGGCAAGCAAATCATATTAGAGGAGCAGTGGTTAACAGTGTTGTAATTGGAGTTCATTTAAAAATAATACATACTCTTTTTACCATAGCATAATTTTTAATAAATGCTTATTAAAAGGAGGGGAACAGGAAGAGATGCAGTAAAATGAAAACTAGATATTGCATTTAGATAAATAGATGTCATATTTGGGGCCAGAGATTGACCATATTCATTATGGTTCACTGATCTTCCTTGATCACATAAACTGTGCTAATTCATGCAAATACGTTTCCTGTACGTTAACTCAGAAACCATTTGGCACATCTAAGTTGGTGGTAATACACAACAGTCAGTAGGAATGGCAGCTTAATGACTTCCACTTTGATAACCTTATTGTTTTGCAGAGACACTTAATAATAGTGCTTTGGTTTCTATCAAAAACAATTTAGCAAATTTATTAGTTTGAATAAGGATGCTAATTATGTAAAATCGTTCAGTACAACTTGGAGGATTCTCTCGTAGCACTGATAGCAACATGAAGAATCACACGTTGGTTTGTACAAGTGTTAAAATTCCCAGAAAATTCTGTGAATCTTTGGGTGAAGCAGTAAAAATATCTCGTATCTGTTAATCTTGTTCCCTCACTTAGCTTGCTGCAGCAGTGTCGAAGGTTATGTAAGAACAGGGAAACTTTCCTCAAAAAAAAAAAAAAGAGGACTTTCAGTGAACGTGGAGATCAGAGCTTAACTACTGAATCGTCTCTTCCATTCAGGTTTGCCAGTCTGTGCTTTTTCTTCTTGTTGTTTATTGACTCAGGGAGAGGAGGGGGGTGGAGAAGGCAGCACCACATCCCCTTACTGTTGTGTTGCTCCACAGGTTGTAAGATTCTGCCAGTTTCTGGGCAGTTTGGCTTATTTTCTGGCCGGTCCTGTGCCAGCTTTGGAAATGAAAGGCTTGTGATAACCGCTGGTATAAGCCTCTAGGGCAAACAGCCAAGGTGCAGGCATGTTGCTCCATGTTGACATACAGAAAATTTCTAATCACAACAGAACTATTTTTTTTATTTGTTTTTCCATTTATTAGCACAGATCTACACAGCTCACTGGTGGGTGAGTCGGAAAAAAAAAAAAAAAAAAAAAGGCTTTTACAAGTGCAAGAACAGAAATAAAGGCCTAGTAGACCAGACACCATCCCTGTGTTTCTACTTTTGCCTGAGCTACATGATTCCAGAAAGGAGCAAAAGACAAGGGGACCTATTGTGTGCACGAGACGTGCAGGTTGCAGTCACGTTTCCCTTGTGGGCATTTGGAGCTAAGATGAGCTGAGATTATCCACACATCTCATTTTCCTTTGTCACAGATGATATCAAGAGCCTTCTAGAAGGATTACAAGGACTTTGGTCTGTATTCTGTGTCGAGCCCTGATCACGTGGCATTGCCACACAGCAAGAGGGGTAAAGGATGCTGCTGTGCCTGGCACAGCACATTCTGCTCTGCCTGTCTAGTAGTCTTGCTTTTGTGTGTCTTTGATAACACTCCACTGGCAGAAAATTTTTCTCAGCTGGTTTTTGTATTAGCAGAACTCTCGCTATAAAAAGCAATTTCAATAATTTATCTAAGATGAAACTAAAGTTGTATTCCAGAGGAAACCCTACTGTCTTAAGTACCAGTTAAGCAATCCAGTTCAAGCACGTAGTAAAATCTTCATCACGAAAAGGCTATTACAAATGCTATGAACATTCCCTAGAACATCATAAATCCTTTTCTCCCCAGTAGATTTTAACTTGCCCCGTGGAAAAATAAGACCACCTTCTGTCCATAATATGTTTAACATGCATTAGTTAGTATCTGGTAGTGAAAGCATACTTTGACTGTAGCTGCTTGCCCTAATGAAGACCAGAACCTGCTCAGTTGTCAGGCGGGGGTGATAAAAAGAGGCAGTCCTGGAGATCTAACGGAGCTTATGAAAGACAACTGAGCATCTGTGCAGAACATAAACACAATGTACCTAGGAAATTACCGAACTTAAACTACATTAATAAAGAGAGTTTCAGATGAGAAAATCATTAACAAATACTAAATGTATGAGAAATGAAAGGAGGTTTAAGGGGAAATTCCCTGATGGTCAGCAGTATCTAAAAACTTAGCTGTGGAGTGAAATGATTTAAAGACGTGCTCTGGAGAGGAAATCCATGCAGTGCAGCAGGATACCTACTGGTAGCTGAAGCAGACCCTGATGCTGCAGCAGTATCACATACATGGGGCCTTGTGGTGAGATTCAGGCCTGTACTTGACCAGAAGCATTGCTGAAGGTTGGCATCCCATGGCGAGATGTAGGGAGAGGACTAGGTGCTTCCAAGCCGTGTTTGTGCGTGCACAAACCCTGCCCTCTGTGTGTATGGGAGTTACTCATGTTGTCACAGGGACGGGCTCTGTAGTACAGCAGCCTGCTGGGTCTGTCCTGTGGGTCCAACACTATGCCCCTGTCATGGTGATACAGTGTGATGGCCATGCTTCTCCCATCCATGGCTTCCATGATGTGTGCTCTTGTGGAGAATAGGGATAAAAAAGAGCCTAAGCCCGGGTTTTCTTTCATCAAAGATAGTGTTTCTTGTTTATTAAGTACCAGTGGCTTTATTTAGTTCATATTGTTTAATCATTCCTTTGATTATCCTTTACATCTTTTTTAACTTTTTGTTGTTTGTTTTTTCTTCATCTGGCTTTTAGCCAGGGACATCAAGAAGTCTCAGGATGTTGCCCCTCTGAGTATTTCTCTAAATTTTTGTGGATGATTTCCAAAACTGATATGAGATTGGTCCTATTGAAATCTTGGAAGTCTTTTACTCTTTCCAAGGAGTGGGGAGTGAAATGAGAATTTAATGTTTATATAGACACTATTTTTCTGGATTTAATTTTTGGTTGATGTAAATTAGGTATTTCTGCTACGTTGAAACTTCATCACAGATGGGGATCTGGATTTCAGTCTTTAAAATATCCCACTGTAAAACTTTACTCCTTAGTTACTAATTTCAAGATTCTTTGGAGAGTTTGACATTTTCATATTTTATCTGGTGTGTACTAGAGAAAATATTATTCACATCCAATTAGTTAAAGGATAGTAGTCCTTTAGTGCATACTGTTTTCAGCCCAATGTATCTGAAATACTAGAGCTGGGGAATGAACTTATGAGCTCAGAGGACTGAGCTGCTGTGTTTTCATGTACCGACCACAACTTTAAACTTTTAGCATCTTAAAGATTTCTAGTTCTTATCTAGATAATAGTTCTAGATTTATCACGGGGAAAATCTGCTAGATTTTACGTAGGCTGGGCTGGTACATGAACTGGGAATACATTAAAGTCCGATGCATTTAAAAAGTTCCAAATATTACATTCCTATGCTTCTACTTCACTGCATTTCCTGAGAGGTTCAGTGTGAACACTAGCCTTAAAGAATATGAAAAGTTAGTATTTCTGCTAAAGGGATATTTTATTAGGCTTTGCTGTTTTGCTTGCCGTGCCATTAGCATATTAATAACTACTAATTTTAAGAACAGTAAAATGCATGTCTCTGTACTGTACAAGATAATGTGAGAAAATAAGAACAGTAGATTCTCTGTCTCCCGAGATCTAGGTAGCTGTAGCATGTGACCTCATTTTTGGTCCACGGCTATAAAAATACCCCATCCTTTAAACATAGAGGTTACCTTGAATAACCCATCCCTACACAGAGTTATATTGCTAGCTTTCCAAATCATACAAATTACTCTGAAGTGAAAACCACAATGGAAACAGTCCAAAATCTCATTCTTGGCTCAGCTCATCGTACCCATAGTTATTTGCCAGTTCCCTTTTCCTTGAGTTTTCAGGGTAGTTTATACAAATGTTTGTATGTGCCACACTGAACACTGGAACCAATGTTATTTTCTTCACGTTCACTGCTTGCTGCTAACGAGATAGTGTCAAGAATGAACAAATTAATGTAAATTCAGTAACATGTCTACAGATCAAGTTTATTATGTTAAAAATGACTGTTTTTATTCTGTTTGTATGCTCTTTTTAGTGAAGGTTATAATTCTATGCTTGGAAAACAAACATAGGAATCAAGAGATGGAAAACATATCTTTGATGTGCCGCGAGGTGTCTTGTGGTTATTCAGAGCCTCAACCAATCACTCAGGAATTTCTGGGCCATTGAAGTACTTTACAGGGGATGTTTCTTGAAAAGGGATTTTGATGCAAGATGACATACAAATAATCAGAACACCTGGTAGATATATTTCAGGAGAGAGAATTTCAAGGAAAAAGAAAGGTAATCCAAAATATCTATGTACATGATGCAGCTTTGGTAGGTGGTAATTCTGCAGTATGCATGTTGTTGTTTATATTGCTCTGTACGGTGCCCCACTTTTGGTAGACAAAAGCAAAAATGGAGGAAAAAATACTCTATAAATAGGAAAGATGGGTAATATCTTAAAAAATGCTCAGATATCAAGGGGAAACTTTCTGGTATGTTCATATGAAAGAGGCAAGCAGCACCCATGCTGCTTAAGACATTTAGAAGCAGCTAAGGATCAGATTGTTATCATTCTGTATCTGGCATGTCCCCTGAGTCCTCAAACAAATCTGTTAGAAGGCAGTTGGATTAGGAAAAGGCGCTGTTATTCTGCAGAGGTAAGTGTATCATAATCTCACTATTAAATGGTAAATCCTCTGAAGGATTTTTCATACAGGACTTTGGAAAATACATGTTATTGCTATTGTTAACCATAACAGGCTATAGTAGGTTGAATTATAAAGACAACTACTTTCCCCTGTAAAGGCAGATAATACAATTCCAGATCCTGAGAAATGAAGCACTCGTGTTTAATTGCAGTGTTTGATTTCCTGTCTCTTTGTGGGAAGGACAGATGCACTGGTGATTTCAACAGTCAGTGCATTAGCTTACACTGTAGTCTGTTCTGGGACTTTTTCTGCATCAGACTAATGACCTATACAGTGACTTCTTGAGTGGTCTGAAGCTGCACTTGCAAACACTGTCTTGAATTCTGAATGTTGCAGACTTAATACAGTCTTTTAGTATCAACCACTCATCGATATTTGTGCTTCCATAAACTTTTGGATATGGCTGTCCTTCACATTGTTTTATTCCCCTGTGAGTATTACTATTCATTCTTGTGTAAAAAAATATTTGCTGATGAATTATTAATATGCAATAGGTCAGTTGGAAGGGATCTGCAAAGATCATCAGAGCCAACTGCCTGACCACTTCAGGGCTGACCTAAAGTTTAAGCACGTTGTTGAGGGCATTATACAAATGCTTCTTGAGCACCGACAGGCATGGGGCATCAACCACCTTGCTAGGAAGCCCGTTCCAGTGTTTGACCACCCTCATGGCAAACAAATGTTCCTAAAGTCCAGCCTGAACCTCCCCTCACATCCTACTGTTGGTTACCAGAGAGATGAGACCGGCACCTCCCTCTCCATTTCCCCTGCTCAGGAAGTTGTAGAGTTAATACCATGATTAAAAGATTTCATATATTTAGGCTGGAAAAAACAACACCATGTGTATTGCTTGAATGACCAGTAACACAGCATAAATAACAAGGGTGAAACAGTCCAAGTAAATATTTCACAAATTCTTCAAATAGTTTGTTCATCTACAGCCCTTTCCCATAGCCCAGTGAAGCTGATGAGAATCTGGGGCTTTGGCTCAGGCACTTCAATTGTCTGTTCCACAATTACAATAAAAAAACACAACAGTAGTCTGTTTGGAAAGAGCTGGTAACTGAAAAAAGGGCTGAGTTTGTCAGCAAATGTATTTGTCAGCACTGATTCGACCAGTTGTACATGTTACATGTTGCACATGTTGTAAACGCCATTTCTTCCCTTCCATTAGAGATTATAGAGTCTACGTCCAGCTCCTTTCTTCAGTGGATCTCTTGCTGTGGGCAGAGCATTCTGTGCTGCATGTCAATTGCATGTTAAATGCACTACAGCACTTGTAATTTATTATTCCAGATAAATAGATTGTTTTCCAGTTGCTTTCTCAAAACCCAGTTCTCGTGTCACAGTAGACGTATTTGTGGCAAGTGGAGTTAGGCTCCTCCAAGTCACTTAAGGTTGATCACAGGATTCTGTCATCAGGAGAATGGTATCACTTTTTCAAACAAAAAATATCTTAATTCAAGCTATAGTTACTCATTTGTATTTAGCTTAAGCAGTGTTTCCTATAAAGCACATTTTATAAATGGGTAACTGTGATCTCAGACATCCCAGTGCATAGTTCCCCTGTGACAGACAGAACTTGTGTAGTAGTTACTGAAGCTCATACAGGAGTTGATTGATTTCCCATGTTTTTTATATCCTGTTTACAGGTTTAAACATCTCCTCTGAATTTATCTGCATTTCCAAAAACCTGCCTGCCTGAGAACTGTCCTGAATCCTTGGCTACAGCAAGCGCACTCCAGTGCGATAGCACAGACACAGACACCTCCTTTGCCTGTGGGATTTAAGTGCTGCCGTTCGTGCCCTCTCTCAGCTTTCCCTTTTACGGTAGCAAGAGCCAGGAGCTCATGGCCATTCCCCATTTCTCTCTCTCTGTATGTGTACACACACACAAACACACACCCCTGGAGAAAATGGTTGGAAAACACAAACAGTACTCATCAGTCCTGTTTGTAAGCTGAGCTGTGACACTGTCAAGATACAATTCTTTTTCTAGTCTGAGGCTTATGTCCTTTACCTTTTGTGGTTCACAGACACTGATATAAATGTTCATGAATGACCTGTTAGTCACTTTTTTTTTTCTTTTTTTTTTTTCCTCCACTGTTGGTTTTCACCATCTCGTTTTCTTTTTGTTCCCACTTGCTTGCATTCAGCCCTGAGCAGGCACCTCTGGAGCTTAGCTGACCATCCTGTAGTAAAAATATATGATCACCTCCTGTTCCTTCTAAAATTGCCTTTCTGTACAGTGGTTTATGGATAGAAGTGAAAGGAATTACTGTTTGGTATGTCTTAGCCCTGGCCAGTCTATCTCAGTGCTTCTGTTACTTAGGCAGTTATAAAACAGACAAACAAAAAACTATTGTCATTGACATGAAGATAAATAAAAAAAAAATAATAAAAAAGAAAGCAGAAAGGTTAATTAATAAAGTCTATGGTGAAAAACAACAAAAAGTTGGAATGCTACAAAAGCAGTTCTGTTGCAAATGATTTTTGTTCCCCTTAGCCATGGGATCTGTAGTTTCCTGCCATGCGATGCAGAGTGCTCTTATTTCTTGTAGTCTCATAATACAGATAGATTGAAATCGAGATCTGGGTTGTTGTGGTCAGATAGAAAATGGGACAAAGGGAAGCTGTGAATCTTGCTGCTATGCCCTGCACTGCTAGGGTGGAAAGATGCATGACAGGCTTCATGTGAGTGAAATCCCCTCCTTTATTTTGTGCTCATGCTATTGTCACTTCTGTGATTTACTGCACATCCTGTGCTCTATAGTTATTTTCCATGATTTTTTTCAGGTCATGGCTTTTCCCATACAGA
>CM021705.1:3811080-3956317 GCA_011074415.1 Stictonetta naevosa
AATATATTTTTATAATAATTTTTATTTATTTATTATTTTTATTTATTATTTTTATTTATTATTTTTATTTATTTGCTACATTACGCTCTCTAAATGCCTACTGTAATACCATTACATATATTTCTCTGCTAACCTTTTGGTATTACCCTTTTGCAATGACTTTTCAATTGTAGTCAATGAGCTTCTAAGGATGTAACATAAAGCAGAATGGGTCCCGCTTACCAGGGTGGATTTAGTCTATGAAAGATGAAATTCTGCTTCAGGCACTAAAGCAGTTTTCAGAGCAGCATATCAGCTCTTATCAGACTTGGTCTGTTGTTCCTAAATGAAGATATTTTGTGTGTTTATGGGTGACTACGGTCACTGTGGGAAGCATTTGGTGGTAGTTAAGTGTAAAATAGTGATTGTTCTTCAAAATTAGAAACAACTGGTAGCTCTGCAATGATGATTTAAAATTCTTTTTAAATTCTTTCAAACCACAAAGCTGTGTGTTGTTCAGTGATTGAATGCATTTGAACTTATGGAACTTTTCGTTTAATGCTGGTCTCTATTGTTTTTGGCTGAAGCCCAAGCCTCACATCTCCTAGCTGCAGGATTCCGCTCTGCAAACTCCCTCTGTTGCTGAAGGCCCAGTGTAACGTGAGACTTTCCCTGTTTCCCAGCAGGCGGCACGTTAGAGATCTGCACGTTGACCAGCTGCAAAGACAGGTGTTATTCTCCTTTCCTTTATTCTTCCCCCTTTACTTCATCTTGTAAGTTTCCTAAAATACTGTCAAGTCCTGAACACAGTAAATGAGTAAACTTTAAAGGCTTGGAGAAAGCTCTGATTCTGGTGGTGTGGAGCTGGGGGTTTCGGTCTGAAGTTGAATGTTCTTGACTTTGTTTGCCACATTTTCACTGGGCCTCCAAGACACTGAGCCAAACTGGAAATCCAGCTCAAAAGAATATGTGCAGTGATCACAGGCGTTCAGTATTTGCCTTTCCAGGTCATTTAGCACCAACAGTACCATACTGTAGATGCTGCAGAATCCTCAAGGTTTGGCTACATCACACTAGTACTCTGCTTTCCTGCCATAAGAGAACCACCCATAAATGCCTGCATGTAAAAGTGTGAGCTATCAGTGCATCTCTCTCACCGGTGTCTATTCCACGTGCGTGTTACCTTTGTGTCGGGTCAAACCATGGCAGTCATGGAGCTATGGGAATCAGAGCCTATTTCCGTTGCGTTCAGCTATCTGTGAGAAGAATAAAAAAGTAAGGCCTGAGAGGAAAATGCGTGAGAGCCAGTCCTAAACTCAGACTAGTTTCTTGATTCTTTATTGACAAAATGCATCTCTTCTTCCTGCTTCCATCAAAATCACATGCTTTCAGTACTCTGTTTAATGACTAAATTAAACCAGAACCTTCTCTGCCATGACCGTTTCCTCATACTTGCCTGTTCAGTGTCATGTATGCCTGTGGTGTTTTACAGGTACCATGGTGTGACACATCTTAGGAACACAATATTTCTTGGAGGAAGACTTTTTTTTTTTTTAAAAAAACAACAACAACAAAGGATACTGGAACCTAAAACAATCCAGAAATCTACTTTACTTGCCACCCAGTCATAATGACTCGATCTAATGATGGTCTATCAATCAGTTAACATATTTTTGAGGAAGATTTACCAGTCTACATCAGCTTTATGGGCCTGTTTCATCCGTTCAATCCATATCTGGTATAACAGCCTGCATGTCTCACTATCACCTTGAAATGATTATGGGGAAACCTAATTTTTATGACCCTGGGAAAATATTGTTGATCCTTTGTAATGATTTTGACAGTGTAGACTGGCCTTATTATGTGTAATGGTGGCTTACATCATCTATTAGTAGTTGATAATGATGGTCAGAACAGGATGGAAGAGCTCTGAAGACATTTCCAAAACCTTTCTGACTCATGCATTTTTCATGAACTAAGAAATGAGAGAACTGATAATCTGTAGTTTCATTTAAATTGCACTTTAGTGATCAAATTAATCTTTCTGTGATTGATTTGGTTATCATAATAAACACTTTATGCTGGGTATTTGGATATTTTTATGTAAGAATTCTGAGTTTTAAAAAAAAGGCAAATCTTCAGAAGGATTTATTGCAAAGAAGAAATTATTATTCAAAAAGTATGAGATGTCAGTAACCTCACCCACTAAAATAATTAAAAGTACTGAAGACACAAATGCTAGCCACCTGTAAAACTTTACCACATCCACTTTTCTGCTTTTCATGGCATAGTCAAAAAACATTAACTGAGCTATAAAATATGTGAAAAATTAACTGATAGAGCAATGATTTCATCCATCAACCAGTTTAACTATTCAATTCATACTAGCCTTACTCTGTTCTAACAGAGTTTAGGTAACCTTCTGAATGTTTATTAACTCTTTTTATGATGTTTTAAAATTGAAAGTGAAGTAAGATGTAGAAATGCTGACAGTGAACTCAATATTATCCCTTTTTCTTCTCTCTTAGTTATAAACCCCAATGATACTGGGATTTTCCTTAAAGACCTAGTAGATTTCAGTGAAATCTGATTCAAGCTGTTTAAAGCAAATGTCCATGCTCAGAAAAGGATACCAGGATCTCATTTGCTAGAGATGAAGTCAGGCCTTGCTGTGATATTTCTGCTCCCCCTGACCAAAGCCTTGCCCTTGACTTAGAAAAATACTATGCATTATTCACTGCCTAAAGTTGAGCAGAACTGTAGATTTTAATCAATGGCAGAATTTGTACTAGTGTCAATGGAAGGAAGTGTGACAGCTATTGTTGATTAGTTGCTTTAGGTGCTTCGTATTTGCTTTTAGAACAGAATAACAGCCTGGAGCCTGTGGTGCTTACTCAAATACGTTACTTGTAGATTACTTTTATTGAGGTCAGCAATTGAAACTTGCATTTTTGACTATGTCAGGCAGCATTGCTGGTCTGAACTGTTCCTTTAAACCATTCAAACTTATTTCCCTTTGGTAATGTGTAAAATAGTACAGCCTGATGGAAGAACACTGGGATGTGTGGGGTGGGTGGTGTTAACATCTTGTTTACTGGAAGTGGACTCGTAGGAAAGTAGTGATCTTCTGACCAAGCCTATTTGTGCTTCCTTCATCTTCTCTGCTCTCTTCAATGTGGTATAGCTCAACTTCCCATAGACAGCACGAGTCAAACTGCAATGAGGTATGCCAGTAGAATTGTAGTACTCCTTGCTTTAAATGTAGAACATGGAGTAGATTGGCAGAGCTGAGTCACCACTGCTCTTACATTTTCATAGCCATCTCTGCTTTGGGAAAGGAGATTAGAAATCATCTAAATGGAAAAGTTTTGCATCCACATTGCCCAGATTAAAATGGCAGTGTGATGCCTAAGTCAGGCAAGAGTTAGATCCTAAATTTCAGTTGTGAAAATATGGGTATTTGATTTTGCTTGGGTTGTTGTGAAGTAAGTATTATTAAAAGAAATATGTTTGCTCATATTTCTGAGAATGTTACAGGGTATTATAGATAGTAATATTTAGCTTGCATCACAGCTAATAAGCTCTTGCATGCTGACTGAGAAAAACCATACTGACATTTACTGTTGGATTACAATCCTTCAGTCAAAAGTCCTGAACCTTTACCATGGCTTCTTTCAACAGCGCAGACCATTCTCATCACTTGTTCCTATGGTAACTTACTTACATGTTCTATATATATATATATATATATATATACACACATATATATATAAAATATAATACATAAGTAATTAATATAGTGTATGTTATGTGTTGTGTACATAATATACGCGTGTATATATATAGTAAGCTTCAGTTTGACTGTGTTAATGTGCTTCAGCAGGAGGGTTAAGTGAAATAATAGGTTACTCGCAAGTCATGCCTCTATATGAAAAGCTATTTCACTTGACCTAGGGACATAACTAATATCCAGAGGGGGTGATGCATGACAGCTAACAGTTGGCCCAAATCACTAGTTTGATTATAAAGTCACTTTCCAAGGATTTAATTGGTATTGCTGTTTGGACAGTTTGTTTCCACCCTTTGTAGAGGCTTTATGAAATTTGAATGTGGATTCGTCTTATTTCCAGGTCTGGAGATGTGTGATTATATCTGATAAACTGCAGTTGCCTCATTAAGAAAAATACAATGCACGACTGGTCAGAAAACTTTTCAGTCACATTGTTTGCTGAGCCTGCAAAACTGAACCGTCACAAATATAGTCCATTTTTTATCTAAATGGACAAAAGGCGGAGGGTTTCTGGAACCCCACCTGCCTTCTGCCTGCTCACCTGCTGGACTTATGGCTGCAGGGGAGCCCCAGCCCCGGCTCAGTGGTCCCAAGTTCTGCCATGGCCATTGCACTGCCTGAGTGCAGGGGGAGTCCAGAGCTTCCGGACTGTGGCTTTACGTCAGCCAGCCAGCGACTTACTTTTCACGGCTGAAGAAATGCTTTGCTCTGGGGGGTGATTGAAATAATAGTTGCAAATACTACCGCTAATGTAGTTTTCCAAAATACATTTTGCAACAAGGATTTTTTTAGAATGAGTATTTAATTACTTTAACTGGCAACTGATGTGGCTAAGTAACACAGAGGTGTGAACTGTGGTATTCCTATCAAATGAATATTTCTCTTTGAGATGCAATAACCTATTCAGAATTCCTGCTTGTCCATATTTTCCAAGTCATTTCACAAAACCCTTTGGAAGATAGAGATGGATGTGCTGACAGCTTAGGAGTTGATTCTTTGCCGCCACTAATTTTAGCACAGTCGAGCTCTACGATAGTACATCCCATAAAATATTTGCCTTATCAGGACAAGCTTGATACACAAAAAGTAATAATCATTTTGTTCCCTCCTTATAATGGTCTCCAGATACATGAGAAAAAAACAAATCTAGTGAAGTTAAATTACATCATCTAGCATTTTTGGACATCTATCCTAAAGACACAGATCCTTCCTCAGAGGTTCTGTTGCCATTTTCTTATGGCTGTCTTCTGTTCTGAGGAGACCTTGCCCTTTTTGTCCTCAAACACCAGGGCTAAGTCACGGAGTATTAAAGAACAACAAATCAGTGACGGAACTCAGTTGGTATCAGAAGAGATTTCATGAACTGAAGGACTGCAGAGTTTGGCTGAGCATTGGGAAGATCACTACAGAGGGTTAAGCATACAAAAATACGTGAACATACAGTGTTTTGCTTTATGTTCTGTCCACACCAAAGGTTGATTTCTGAGGTTTTGGCCACGGATTGTCCTTGAGGTTTTTCCAACTCAGCTCTTAGGAATTAATATTTTGATTCAGGGGCCAGAAGTTTCTTGGCATTGTTGATTCTGACATTGGGGTCAGGATTTACCCTGTCCTCTGGCGACTGTTACTAGCAAGAAGTAAGAAGGCACACCTCCTCTCTCCAACCACGCGTGGAAGCTGGACCACAGTGGCATTGTAGTGTCTCCACGCCCAAACAGCTGGTCATCTTATGCTTAATATGCAGGAATGCATTCTTGTACAGCAAGATTTAGTTTTGACTCTCATTTATCTGGCTACGTTACTGATTTCTGTGATGTTTCCCCTCATATCACCTGCATGTTGCAAGGAGAATCAGGCTCTGATAGACGTGAAGAAAGTGCTAACAAGTAGGGTTCGATGGACTTAAGAACAGACAGCAGAAGCAAGACTTCGGAACAATGTATTCTGAAAATGACTTCACCCTTCTTGCACCTCAGTGGGAGGTCCTTAAAGAGTGCACTCAGCTGTAGAATAAGCCAATGCAGGCTTGAGAGGGTTGGCAGAGATCCGTGTAAACAGATTTGCCAGAAAGGAAGAAAGTTGTTCCATGGCTTCTGACTTATGGAAGATACAGAAAACACTATAAAAAGTTCAAGTGCGTATGCCCATGCTCTCTCTTAATACAACAAACCCTATGAACCTCCTACCCTGCTGTGTTGAGAATTGCTAGCAGCTAAGGCTCAGTTTTCATCTGCAGATTTCTTTTGGGCCTCTGATAGCATTACACGTGCTAGACACACTGAGGCTGGTAAATTCCTACATCCCCTGTAGGTGTATCCCATACTGGGTGTACTGCGATTTGGGTTCTGCCCTAAATGGACCCCTCTTTGATACAGATGCAAAGGTATTTATAGGTAAATGAAAACAGTCTCGTCTGAAAACAGGATTGTTCCTTGTGAGTGAAACCCATAACACAGGAGTAAAATATGTCGTTTCCAAAGAACCATCACAGAATGCATTAGCCAGCAAAGGGAGCACTGTCAGAAATAGTGACAGGAAATAAATAGCTTATGAGAAAGGGAGGTGTTTTTTCCCCTCAAGTGATAAGGGATGTGTTTTCAGCTCTGTGGGAAATACAAGATTCATTAAACGTCAGACATGAGCTGAAGCTATAATAGAATCTGTGTTCTGCATTTGGATTTCAAACAAAATTCCAAAGAATTTTTGTCTACAGGTTTCCATCATCTTGTTGTCAACATGACACCTAAATAGAGAGACAAATGCATTTAAGTAGTGCAACTTCACAAGATATCTTCACAAGATAACTTCACAAGATCATCAGAGTTGTGATACTTATTTCTATATGCTTTTAAGTCACAGCCAATGCAATGCAATGCAGTTTGGATAACCCTCTTGCAGTGGGCCTGTGAATTAATCCAGTTACCATGGCTCAGCAAATTTGCACTAACTTGAATTCCTTGCATCATCTGAGCATGCTTAAGCTTTTGTTTTGGGTGGGAGGGAACTGCTTGCTGCACAAATCCCAGATGTCTGAAGTTTCACAGACAGCCTAATTGTATTTCTGGGCCCCTCTCTGCAAAAGGTAGGATGCAATATTGTTTTATGTAAATTTTTGTTTATAAATATATAGCTGTAGAAAGAATGTTGATGCCTTCTGGTTAAAAGGGCCTCATTCTGCAAATCGTTCTCTGTTAAGGCTTTTTCCAGATAGCTCACTGATGTTGCTTGCAGGCTGAATTGTACATACACAACTCATTTTACTCCAAATCAACCTACTGAATAGAAGCTGTGCTTGAGCTGGCACCTACTTCTCTCAAAAGCATTCATAATTTCATTTTTTTTGTCTGTAAAAGAACCCTGTTGGTTGATCCAAAAAAATACCTGCTTGTCCAAAATCCAGTTCTTTCCACAGTACATGGATGTAATCCCAGCTGTGTCATATTTTTCTTTGACCTGACATTTCATTAGTTTAGAGGGTTTTGCGCTAAGTTGCTTCAGGTTAATGTGAGGTACCTTCAAATCACTGGAGATTTCATTCTGGAAAATACTTTGCAAAGCCGTGTATCCTAAATGGCTGCCCTCCAAAGTCTGGAATTCAAATCTCATTTACCGTAAATGACTGGCAACCAGAGGATGTAGATTTTTTTTTTTTTTCCCCAAACACATTTTAGTGAGAATATAGGGGAAAGAGGGTTGATTTTTCAATTCCCATATAATGCACATGGGCTTATTCAAGAAATTAAAGGAAATAGCTCTCAGATAGTAATTAGCATAATAGATGTTATACTTGGAAATGATACTGCTTCTGTGTCAGTTGACGTTCTCAGTTCAGGTGGGATTGCTGAAGGGCCCAGTTCTGGTCTCGTTCTACCTCAAGTTACAGACAGCTAATGGCAAGGCAGGTTGAGTTGGATGGACGGTGATTGCTTTTTAAAATCTCACGTACGTAACCCTAATGCAAGTAGTATGGATGTGAGGGGTCTCAAAACCAGGAGCCTAAAGTCAAGCTAATAAATCTATGCTCGTTATCAGTGGTCCTCACCACTCCATGCTGCCACCTGGGAATCAGGGAAGTGCCTAAAAAACAAATCTGGGGCCTAAGTCTGGTCTCCTATATTTTAAACCATATATTGACTTACATAAAACCTCGTGTTTGTGGACTACTGATCTTCATATTGCTGTAAGTAATTGGATTCATTTATCTCCAAGTGTTTTAAGTACACAATTAAAAGATATGATAGCATCCATCCTGATTTTGACAACTGACAGTTACGCTTATGAACACTGGAGAGGCGAATATTTTGCATGTACTTGAGTTATTCTTTATTGATCTGGGGTCGTTACTTATTCATTTGTTAGCTCCTGTACCAGTCATCATCTCCCCATTCATGTGAACAGGAGAAGGTAGCCAGCCCCTTTACAGAAGGAACTCCCTCCAGTTTCCTCTACAGGAAACAAACAAACAAACAAACAAAAAAAAAAAACAAACAACAAAAAAAAAAAACAAAACAAAAAAAAACAACGAAACAAAACAAAAAAAACATTCTGAGGTGAAAGAAGACAAAAAAAATACAGTGGGCTATAAATAATGCCCATAAATATTAATGAAGGACTTAAAGTAGGTCTTGCCAGAGACTGGACTACTCAGGATCTTGATGGGCCACACAGCTTACTAGATGTGGCAAAGAGAATTAAGAAACTTGAATCCTATGCTTGGGTTTGCCACTGGCTGGCTGGTGTGACCCTGGGCCAGACATTTAATTCCTTTGTGTTTTTGTTTTCCTCTTACACATAGCCTGTCTTGTCTGTTTAGTTTGTAAGCATGCCTAGACAAGGGTTGTCCCATGCGGTGTTCATATCATGCCAAGCTAGCAGGGTTCCAGTCTTGGCTGGAGCTTTGAGGTGCTACCTGGGTATACAATGATTATTATGTTAGTAGAGTTATTCCAGTTTATGTTGCACTGTTTGCTTTGTTGGCTCTAAGCAGTTCAGATGAAATCAGAGTGGGTTCCCATGTATTTCTGCAGTGGATATTGAGCTATAGAAATAAAAATAGTCATAACAAAGGATGCACTGGAGCCTTCTGTGCAATGCTGGCACCATTTGGGTTGTTGTAACAACTCTTTCATTGGGCTGAATCGGTTTGGGGATGGAGATTGTAATGCTTTGAATTGAAGCCACAGTCTCTGCAAGACACTGAGTGAACTGTAGCAGGTTACATCACTTGGGTTAAACACCTCTTTTCACAACCACTACGCTTGTTGGCATGCTCAGCAGAGATGTCGCAGGCTGTATGTGCTTGGAGAGTGAATTACCCAGTCTGTTATGCGAGCCTCCCTCTGAGCTGGAGAGAAGTCCTACTCCCTTCGGATGGGAATGCAATGGGGGGAATTAGGTAGCTGATTGAGCAGCCTGATGAGATTTTTTGAGATCAAAAGTGCTTCAGAGAATTTTCTGAATACAAATAAAGTCAGGAGAATATTCCCAAAAAAGACTATAATTCTGATGTGCTTAATGGCACTCTAAATAACTTTTTCAGTATGCCTCTGAACTTGTCAAACATTGCCATGTAGATGATTGCTTTCAGAGGCCATGTGAAATCAGCCCCACTGGGAGTCACTTGTGCATGGCTCCCTGCTGCTGTCCAGGGTGATAACAGAGCATGAGATGATCTTTTGGGCTGCGCTAAGCAGGCATTGCTCTGTGTCCTGAGTGGTGGACAGGCAGATATATTCACCCACACTATATTACAATGCACATCTTTGAGGGATTTCAGAAAGGGGATGGGAATAAACCTCAACAAATACAAGGAAAAAACACCACCTAACCTTAGGTCAGGAAAAACTAGCACTGCTCAGTAATAAAAGATTGTAGGGAGTAACTTTAAAGATTGAAACATACTTTTCAGCAAAGGTGAGTGGTAAGCTCTGCTGGCTGTAAAAGAAGAAATTTCACAATACTCCTGCAATAAGAAAAGAACTGGAGGGAACAGTTTACAGGTAAGAAAAATCACCTGATTTCAGAAGATTTAACTCCCCCAAAGAATAAGATATTCTTAAATTTTTTTCATGAAGAGTCAAGTGAAATCTTGTTTGTAGGAAAGGTTCTCTTCTTCTCTGGCATGTCTGCTGCTTTCTTAGGTTAATCAGCACTGCTGCATTTACAAGAGCCTCTTAGGAGCTGTGTGAACGTGTAGTGTTATTATGCGTAGTGCTATTTCACCCATGCTGGAGGACACGCAGGCCTGCTAGGCAAGGGAGGGGTGTTGGTGTTTTTGTGGACACTGGCACAGCTGGGACTTGACCTCTTGCTTCTTACATCCAAACTTAGTGCATGAGTCGCAGCACTGCTATGGAGTCCATCACAGATGTCTGATTGCGGAGAAAAATGGTCTTTGGGACTTTCCAAACCGGCTTTTTGCAATAGTAAGAACCTTGGTAAAGTGTCAGAAGTACAGTACTCTACATGCACAATATGAGCATATGCTAATCCCATGGAGCTGAGCAAAATCTGCTTTGTATGGCCTGTTCTGTGAATATGTCCTTTGCATGCAATAGCTCCAGCTTTTCCCACTGATGCAAAAATCCTGATGGTCCATAGTGCAGTTTTGGTGATTTAAATGGGCCACTTCTATGAAAAGTCTGGGGAAGTAGCACGTACCCCACTGGTGTTGGTAGCAAATGCCTCTGAAAGATGTAATGGTAGGAAATCATCTTGATGTTCTTCCCTGGCTGGTGCAGCCTTGCACTGGCTCCCACTTAGGGAGAAAGTCCTGAAAGACATAGAGGAACACACAAGCCCCACTCGTCTCGTGGTATTCAGGGAAAAAAAAAAAAAAAAAAGGGCAAAATAAATTTAATTATAATAATAATAAAAGCTGAAAGCTGTCTCCCTCATCTTAGTGCACTGAGCTTAAATGTATGGTTGACAAGACAGCAAAATATCATCCTTGTCTTTCTCACTCCAGCCCTGGGAAGGCTTTGATGATGGCAAACACTGAAGCAGGTCCTGGGTATGGGGAGAGGTTGAGGACAGGAACGTGTTGCAAATTACTAGTGATGTAGTGAGAGCTGACTTCCCAGCGCGTGTTCCTGCCAGCTGCAAGTAGCGCTGTGGCCCCTCAATGATTATCCATGAGCTCAGAAAAGTGTACTGTCCTGTCTGTTAGGAACGCATTGACACTTGCTCTATTGAATAATTTGGCTTTAATTACTCTTTTCCATATTGTCGTAATTTTATTTTTGTCTCGTTTTTCTCTGTTTTACCATCAAAGATTTCACCTTGAGTCTTAATTCTCATTCTAGGTGTAGATGCCTCATTCTACAAAATGAAAGGAGGATTTATGATTGTTGAATCTCCTTGATCAGCTCAGATCCTACATATTAGATGAAATACCGTTTGGCATGTTTCAGAAAACAGTTACCATGTGCTCTTGATAAGAACAATTGTAATCTGTGGAGTCATGGATTTTGTGTGAAGAACAGATTCTGCTGGGAACCTCTTGGGAATATGTAAAATCTGGAAGTCTTAAAAAAAATGCTAATTCTTCCATACTGTTACAAATGGCAGCTTTTGCTAAGTTGGAGATTACTTCTGTCACTGAAACATGTATTTGTACTTGAAGTTTTTCCACAGTGATATAGAGAATTAAAGCCCTGTTGGATTGTGTTGACGTAGATGGAATGGATTAAGTAAAGACTTTGCCTTTTTTCCATAAAGGTTTGAAATACCTTGAAGCACTCTATGAAGTGCACTATCTAGTCACGACACTTTCCCATTAAACTGGGAACGAGGAACTGAGAAACAGAGTTTGTGATTATCTGTGTGCTTATGACATTCTTTGTTCTGACTCCTCTTGGAGATGTGTACAAATAGCTCTTTGGGGTGGGATTGTCTCTGTGTTCTGTGTTTGCATAGCACCTAAATTAATTGTTTCTTGAGTGGGCTTCTGAGGAGCTCCTACCACACAAATAAAGGAGTGCAGGAAAGGAAAGGAAAAGGTTGCTTTGATGGATTTAGAGTGTGCTTCGATGCACACATCCACTAAACGAATCTTGGACACAAGGTTGGTTCTTTGGTCTTGCTGTTCATTTCCAAATGTACCAGGGCAAACTGCCTAGGGCTCGACCCTGCTAGGTGCTGAGCATATTTAGGACCTGCAAAAGTTGCTCAATACTGAACACAGTTTTTTGTTCTCGTAATGAAACTGTTGTGCTTTAGACATTGGCAGCTTGGAGTTCTCTGAAATGGCAAACGTTTTGGAAGAGCATTGCTGTCGGCTTTCGCAACAGTCGGCTCTTTGGAAACATTCCCCTTGAATAATGTTAAAAGCAATTCCAGTTTCTGTAATTTAACTCATCCGTATCATCAGCACCAATAAACGAAACCTCTACGGATTCCAAGCTCACCAAGACCTTGCCAAGAGCTGGCATTATACTCTGAGCCAAGTAACTTACTATAAACAATGAGCATGGAGCTCAACAAGTGTGTACGTTCTTGCAGTGTATGTGCCTGGCTGGCACCAGAGGTGAAGAGCTTTAAATCCTGCTGTTAACCTCAGTTATATTGATCGTAGTAGCTACCAAAATTGCATTGCCAGATTAGAACCATACAACTCCTAAGAGGTTACACAGGTGTGATCTATTAAAAAAAAAAAAAAAAAAATAGTTTGAGGGGTGTGGAAGCATTAGGAAGCTAATGATTATTGTACTGGGACCTCTCTGGGCTTACCGTGCTTTGCAGTACTACTGTGTACCCTTAGAAGAATCACGTTCCTTTTAGTTGCATATCAGAAAACGTGAGTGAAGAGAACTATGATTTTCTAAGAGCCTCAGGCTTTGCTGCATCTCCACAGGAGTCATTTGTGTACTGAATGGTGGTGGGAGTAAAAGGCCATTATATTATACTCAGTATAGCTGAGTATAACCCAAATGACTTCAGCAGCATCATGCATTGCCTGGCTCCAACAGTCAACGGCACAATCACAAGATGAGCTGTGCTTCATTGCAGAAGCAGCTATTAGAGCAGGCACAATATCCAGCTCTGACTTCTTCCTCTTCCAGTGTCTCTCAGGATTACCTCCACTGCATTTGTGCTAGGAGAGACTGTTGGAAGGTGTGACACAAACCAAACTGCTTCTGTCCTTTCAGTCTCACAAGCAAATTGTACAGTTTAATAGGTAAGTAGCTTTGATATAGCTTGTTAGTAGTGCTGTTTGTGGGTAATAGTTCTCATTAGCATTTTCACTTTCAAACAAAACTTTAGATTTTCAGAAACCTTTTGCATCTTCCATTTTTTTTTTTTTAAATGAAACTGGGTTTCTTTGCTCCTCGTTTTAATACATCTTCCAGCAGAGAGTGATGAAATTTCCAGTCCTGCGTGAGACCTTGTCTTTGCAGTTTTCCAAGGGCCAGAAGCCTGCTGACACGGAGCATGACAAATGTGTGGAAATACACGGTATCTCTGATCTGTTTGCTTTGGATAGCGGAAGGTGATCTCCTATTACCTATTTATTTAACCCCCTCGTCCTTCCTTTTTGGAGACACAAAGTATTTTCTGTCTTTTCCCTACCATGCTGCTTTCAGGACATCTATTTCTTTGGATCTTTTCTCCCTCTAATTTCCAGAGCAATAAGCTAGCGTGGTTCCTGTCTTGGCTTGGGCTTTTTCAACTCTATCTTGCACTTTCACAAAAATTCTGTGTTCCTATGGCAGGCTTCCTCTGCCTTTTTTCAATTCCCCTGCTTTTCCAAACTGTGTATCGCCTTCATCACAGAAGTGATATGAGGTGCCTTTAGCTTCTCTTCTCTTGATGGGGGATGAAGCTGAATCACTGTATAAAAAGACTGCATCTTACTCATTTGCTCCCAATGCTTTTTCATTCTCCCAGTTGAAACCTGTTGGCTTTTGCACCAGTGTCTAATTTAAAAATAATAAATGTGCCACTTGCATGCAGGCTGGTGGCACATCTGCACATTCTGTAGCAGAGTTGTGGCCTTGTAAGGGATTTATCTGCGCCCACTCCACAGGCATGAGCAAACTCTTCTCAAGTGACAGTGTTCTGTCTGGCCTCGTCCTGGCTTGTGTTTGTGCTTGCTGTCCTGGCGTGAGCTCGCAGGGCTGTCCTTCCTCCCCCCTGTCCTCCAAGGTGCTAAGGGACTCTCGCACATCTGCACAGCGCTGGCCACTCTTCACAGCCATGGTCCCAGCTGGAGGACTAACGTTTGTCAAATTGTGATAGTGTCTCAAGAGGTAATTTGGAGTCCTTTATTTCTGTTTGAGTGTCTGTCTTTCCCAAGATCTCCATCACCAGCTGATCTCTTACCAGGTGCTGAAGCTCACTCTTTGGCTTTAGCTGTACATGTCTCATCTGCTTCCTTGTTCTTTTCATTTAAAAGCAGAGCTCTTTGATGTTTTATTTTTGTGCAGCATGCAATACTAGCGTGTCTGTAATCCCACTGCCTAATTAACAGCAAATTATGAAGAACATTGCAGTACTTTCTAAATCAACTATTTCCCTGTACAGATCTGTCATCTGACTGGTTTCTGTTTGCTGACACCCACCGCTTGCAGGTAGAAGGTGAACATCCAGGGTGAGAAGCTCACGCAGACTTGTCTGAATTAAGGGCTTAAAGTGCCTGGGGGCAGTGGGAGCCATTACAGAGGTATGTGAATACCCTCAAGGTGAACATTCATAGTCATTTTCTCAGTCAACTTCTGAAAGCTGTAGCTATTATGAAGCTTCAGAAGCTCTGTTCTCCCAGTCAGAAGACAGAGGTAGTTTTTACTCTCTGTACTGTGTGCTGTGCTTGGTAATAGTGCATGGTGTTTTAAACACCTTTCTCTCTTATTCTGTGTCCAACCCCCCTTGGCTGTGTGTAACAAAAGCTTCCCTGCATCCTACCTAGACGTCTGCAGGCTGAGAAGCCTGTTCCTTACAGGCAGAGCCCTCTGTTCCACAGCCATGGGGACTGGAAAAGAAAGGCATCACAGCCAGCGTAGTGCCCATGTTACCTGAATCCTTTCTGCCCCAGAGAGGAGTAAAGCTACTCCAGAGAGAGGCAGAGCAGAGTTGCTTGTTCAGGGCTTTTAAGCTGATGTTTGCCCTTTCCGCATGCTCGCAGGATTACTATCTGCGTAACTTACTAGACAAATGTATAAAGCTGCAGTTGAAGTCTTTGTTTTATATTACACGATGATACTGTATTCAATTTCTCCTGTAAGATGCTTTATATCTTTCCAAAGTGTCTTAGCCAGCTTTTGGCTCCGAGCAATTGCTTTTTATAACTGAGACTGACCAAAAGGACGTTTTCTTCAGTAGCTTAGCCGTGAGGTATGATAGATCAATTTATTATTGTCAGAGGATGGATTTCTTTCACTCCATTGGCAGCATGTTTGATCCTGGATCTTGTTACTCTGCTCTGCTGCTGCTCACTGGGACAGAAAGAGGGGAGGGAAGAAGAATTCTGCCTTTTAATTGTGGAATCACTTAGTTCTATTGAAAAGCAAACAAACGTTTGGTCCCATTTGTAAATTAACTCTGTGACTTGACTGACACATTGCTGGAAGAATGAGAAAGTAAAACACATCGTTGCTTGTCTATTTCTGACAATGTAGATTTCTTGTGAAAAATTGCTTGGAGTACTGGATAGCACCCAAATGTGAAATCTTGTGCTGGCCTAAAACTGAAGTGTTCTTAAAATCGGCTTCATCTGATGTGTTACAAGTAGAATGTTCAGCCGTAGGCTGAAAAAGCTAAAAATTCAGCACCATTCAGATAATTTGGTGAGAGTGCAACACCTCACCTTTATACTGAATTCATCCACTTTGATTAGGGCTTAATTATCATTTGAAATCAGTTTTACACGAGGGTAATGCTGTCAATTTTATCCAGTGATTTGCACTGGGGCAATGTCTCAGTTTTCCTCCCTTCCCTGCTCCTGCAGGCAGGTTTTATCCAAGAAGCTTTTAGAGGGGCCCATGCTGACAGTACCTGCAGTGTGTAATTCACAGGGCTGGAGGGGTTTTCTGATGAGGTCCAGCTTTCCCTAAACACCTGCCACAGACGGGCATTTTGGTACTGGGAGCAAAATGTTGACCAAGTGATCCCTTGGCTTGTCCCTCCACACAACCTCACCTTGCTGGGGCCAGTGGCTGTGTCGGGCGGTGCCTTGCTCCAGACCACTTGCTGTGGTGCTGCCTTCCCCACACAGCGTTTTCCTTGCTTTTCCTCTGGCTGAACTACAGAACGATGCCTGGGGGGGCGTGGGGCTCGGGATGGTCACAAGTTTTTACTTGAATGCAAGAGGCAAGTTTATTTTTCAGGGTGTGTCTCTGCTGCCAGCGATGCGATGGCCGCTGTGGGGACTGAACAGAGCCGCATCAGACGGCGAGGCGCGGGCGGTGACAGGGCCGCACTCAAGGCCACACAGGGCCCACTAGGATTCTGCTGCCTTAGGGCCCTACGTTAGACCTTCAGTCCTAATTTTTTTCTGCACCTTGTGGACTTCTGCGTTGTTACAGCTACAATGTGGCCTGTGCCTAGATTCATCGAGGTATATCGGGGTGTGCTCCTGCCCCTGGGAGACCTGCAGCACCCCCGGCCGACAGAGCTCCCACCTGGAGCTGGGGGCCCTGAGGCCATCGAGGTGGGTGCCTCCACGAGCAGGGCAGCACCACATAGCCTCGGTCTGGATGCTGATTACTACAACTTCCAGCGTCAGGGAGGCTGAATAAGAATTTTACGACTGGTTAGATCCAATCCAATTTATTCTGGAGCAATGCAGTGCTGCATTTTGGTAACAGCAGCCCATTTCATGCTACTGTTTTGGGAGGTTGGGCTTGTCCCGATGGCAGATGCCACTGGTTCCAAGAGCACCTGGACTCCGAAGCTAGGCGTGGTCTGCATCTCAAGCTGTTAAAAAATAAATAAAATTTTTAAAAAATGTTGGATCTAAACATATCCTGCAAAGACTTGAAGACTAGGATGTGAATTTTTTAGTTCCAGTTTGTTGGTATCAAATTTTATTAAAAAATAAATCCTGAGCAGAAGCTGCTATATATATATATTTCAGATTCTTTTCAGGCTGTGTGCTTAGACTGTAGAGTGTGTCACTTTTGTAAATGGTAAGTCTACAATCCTGTAATTTTTGGCTAAGCTACCTCCTGCTCTGTGCAACAGGATGGTGGGCTCTTTTTGGTGTGTTGATGTGCACATATGGTGCATAGACAGTTGGTGAATTCTAAAGGAATGACCTTCAGGACTGACATTCTTCTATATTTTCATGTTTTTGTCATGCTGTGGTGGATTTGTTCATTCCTCTTTCATCTCCTCTGAGTAAAAAACTCTGCAGTCTTCCAGACAGTGTCTCTCTCTCTCAGACCATCTGTTCTCAGATTACAGATTTCTCTGCTTGAGTACCAGGTAACAGACGTGACTTCGCCCAGTAACTACAGCAAAAAAGACTTTCACACACTCTCTGCAATCTGTGAACATATGATCCGTCTAGGATAACATGTAGTGCCAAACACACACCAGAGAAATTTATATGAGCTATCAGAATGAACCCTGAAATCAGGTACTTGGCAAACCCAAACCTGGCATTTCCTCTGCACGTTTCAAAAAGGAGCTTCAGTGCCTGCAAGGAGGTCTGTATTCCTGCCCTGGTGCCTTTTTCCCAGGGGAGAGGGGCATTAGATGCATCTCTGGGGTTTTACTTGAAGGGAAGCTGGCAGCATCACTGCCCCGTGTCAGCCTCTGAGGTCAGTGTGGGGACAGTGTCTCAGTAATGAGTGTTCACCTAGTGATGGGAGTCACCAGGAAGGGTATTTTTTTCTTCTTTTAGCATCTTTACTGGATTTTGCCCATTCTGTGAGTAGGATATATAGAAGGAGATCATACAAATGTCTGAATATAAATTTATAAATAGATAATATAGATATATTAAAGTACTTTTATCGCCTTCCCTGTTGCCACCTGAGCCCTTAAAGGACAAAAATTAGACTGAATATTAAAGGTGTTTTTGACTGGAGAGAGCTGTCACTCACTCAAATGATCGTTGAGTACTTGCCTCAAGTCTGTACTGCTCTTTTTTTCATTAATGGTTGAAAAACTTGGAAGCTGGCTTAAAGCTGGTGGACCACGTGTGGGTACCAAGGATAGATAAGGTGCAGCTGTCCTGTAGTCTGTTAGTCTTTATCTCTACTGCATGGTATGTAGTGCAGTGTATTCCAACAAATGGATAGTGTGTTTATTTTTTGATAAGAGGCTCCGCGTGTTAAATATCCCATGTCTTGTGCTATCCAGTTATTTCAATGAAAATCAGAAGAAAAAAGTCTTACACAAATTAATACCCAAGATAAAGTATTACAGCAGTATTAAAGGAGTTTACTATGAACCTTTTACTTTTTAGATGTCTTTTACAATATTATTTACTACTAGTTGGAGTTCTGATGAGAAAAGGAATTGGTCACCTGCTTTACAGGACTACAAGAAAAATAATTGAGCAACTCAAAACTTGAGTGTAAAGATTTTTTACAAAGGTGGAAGGACCTCGGTACATTGTGCTTGTGCGTGCACTGGTTTCTACAGATAGAATAAAAGGAAGTAATGTTCAGGGAGTCAAGATGCATTTATGTCTTCATTTATTATTAATGTGCCTCGTGGCCTTGCCTGGTTCTTGGGAACCGAGAGCCATCCTACTTTATCATGGTTAAAATGTGATAAACAATGGTAGAACAGTATTTTGAGAAGTTTCGGTCTTGGCAACAGGCTGCTTCCTCATAACCACCATGCAAACTGAGGACAAGAAGTTTCTCTGTGTATGCTTGGCAGGATCAAAGACAAAAAGCCAGTAGGTGTGTGCAAGTGGTAAGCTGTAGGCGCGTATTGCTGTGTGCAGAACTGCGTTTCTGGGAATCCGTACCCACAGCCGTGTGCTTGAAGTGGGGGGCGTGCTGGTTTGGGGATGAACATGCACGTCTTCTGAATGTTTTCAAATGAACATACTCATTTTGTAGGCACAGTCAATTACAGTGCTCTTTTTGTTTCAAAATGCAGATATAATAAGGCGCTGCTGGTGTAAAGGCTTTATTTTACATTTCATAGTGCAGACAACTTACCATACCACGCGTACGTAAGATAACAGCAAACTCACAGCTCAGGGGTTTCTGAGAGCTGGGGCAGAGCCTCTGTGCGGTGTGTGCAGGGCTGCGTACCCAGGGCGCGTCGGTGCGTGTGGTGGGCGACATCACGCACCAAGCCTGGGACACGGGACAGTTCTCACTCCTGTTGGGGAATGCCAAGGAAGCGCTTCCTCCACCCCCCCCCTCCAAACCGGGGATCATTTTTGCAGGGAGTTTGGCATTATTTTTTCTGGAGCTAGGGGAAAAAATGCAAGTTAAGGTACATTTCTGGTACCCAGGACAGGAAAACTTGTCTGTTCTGGATGCCAGCGGAGGTAATTCACTTGTGCAGTCACAGCAGCAGACACCTCTTCTTTGCTTTTGGAGAAAACAGAAAACAAACAAAATCAAACAAAAAAAAAAAAACACAGCTGTTTAAGGTCCAGAGTGGTAATATCTTTGTCAGAAAAATTGCTTTGTTCTGAAAATTGGGATGATCTAGGTGTTAATACTTCTGTGTATGGCGATTTATGCCTTCAGCATTAGGCAGAAGGTGTTCAAATAAATGTTGACTCAGGCTTCTGCATTTTTGCTCAAATTCCCCACACCTTAATTCTTTACTTTGTGCAACTGCTTCTGCAACTTGAAACTAAATCTTCATTTTAATGCTCTTTTTTGTGTTTCTTTCACTGCTTCATCCACATCTTTCAGCTTTAATGTTACAATAGTATGTGGGAGGATTAGTTACACTGATTAAAAAAAAAGAGAGAATGAATTAATCTAAAAGCCAGACACCTTCATTAAGCAAAGTAGGGAGAATAATATATATAATTAGCAAGAGTTCTGCTTACCGTATGCTCTAATGTAACATATTAGCCAACTAATTATTTTAAAATATTATTAATTGCCTTGAAATTGTTAGCTACTCCTGCTAATAGCCAATTAAGGCTACTCTTACAAGGGACTTATTTGCTGATAATAATCAAATTTTAGACAATCAGGGTACTTAGCTGCATTCGCTTTCATACTTTTTGTTTGTTCCTTTTCATAACCTGCAATTCATTTTTCCCCCCATGAAACAGAAAGACAGAGATAAACCCACATTTTATAAAAGGTATTTACGTTGGAGAAAAAAAAATAGAGCAAAAGATCTTTCTCCTTTCTGATACTGTGAGTGTACAAATACTCTCAGGAAACTTTGCAATAGAGTGGAAGCCTCTGTTTACTGCTCTGAGCCTGAGCCTGTATTCCACAGCCAGGGAGCATGATGGATACCTGCACAGCCTCTGACTTTTAATTATATATTTATTTTATATATATATATATATTATATATATATATATATTATATATATATATATACACATTTTCCATTTAATGTTCGTGTTCTCAGAATAGTTCATTACACATACCACATTCCCGTTCACGAAGCTCCTGTTCTGCAAGCTCCTGTTTTTACTTTTACTCCTTTTACTTAAACTTTTGCATCCATTTTCTTCCATGTTATTACGAATTAACACATAGATCATTGCATGGCTGGAGTGAGATGGGGGCTGGAAAAACCTATTTTTTCTCTTTGGCGTTTACTTCACAGTAGGAAAGGGGATGTATAGGAATTCCCAGTTGTGATCAGAAGCAATTTTAGCTCTGTTGCCTGTAGATCACTGTTTCTTCCCTGTCATGGCTGCGTGTTTACTGACCCTACAGAGAGGATTGTGACAAATGTTCTAGAATAACAAATACAGTTTGTTCAGTATTTTTTGCCCTTGCTGCTGTGTTTGTTGTGAGCAGCAGGATATGACCTCTGACAGATGGATGTAGGAAATCCAGCATTTTACCCGCCCTGCACATCGCAGGATGTGATCCCATCTTAGCACTTCCTAGCTATAACTAATCTGGTTGAGATGCCCAGGGAACCTAAATGTCTTAGGGCTTACTAATGAGCTTCTAACCCTCTTTAAGCCTCTTTGAGCACTCTAGCTTTCATTTTCAATGGTAGCTACTCTCTCACAGCAAGCTCTAGCTCTCAGGGTTCCTACAGACATACCTGCAGAGATGTTTCCACTTACAGTTAGGCTGGTTGTGATTCATTAGCAGTTGTCTCATTACGTTGACTAAAATTAAAAGGAAATTTTGAATGAAACTCTCTGTACTATTACTGAGTGATGAATTATAAACCACGCCTCACAAACCTATTGGAGTTCTTTGAAGAGGTCGCTAATGGAGTGAGGGAAGGTGAGCTAGCTGCTGTACTTGTATTTCTAAAAGGCTTTTGATGAAGTCCTGTGCTAAAGACTTTTCTTTCTTTCCCGCTCTTGGATGCTATGAGACACATCTGTTGACCAGCCAACAGATGATCGTCTGGTCCAACTGGCTGAGCCCACCATGCTAAATAAAGCACAGTTTTAAAGTATGCTCTAAGAATGAGAACTCTGCAGCACTGGGGAAACCTGCACCAAAAAACTGTAACAGGTAACAGACCTGTGAGACCCAGAGTCTCTCTTACATATCTCAGAACAAATTAAGAAATGTTCTGTATTGTCCAGGAAGAAAAGCTATCACAAATTGTGAAAGTATTTTCTTCATTGTGAATTTGTTTCTAGTAGCTCCTACATAGAAGAATAGAAATCTGGCTTCTGCATAAATGGTGTTACAAAGGGCTGTAAGAAGCTCGGCTCTGATTGCTCACTGGTGGCCTCCTAATTTACAGCAATATGCTGCTGTAGCAGAATGAAATTTCACTTTACAAAGCTTATATGTTAAGGCACAATGCTACAGGAGTGACAGCATGTAAACTACGCTACTAGTCCAGGAAATGTGCTATTGTGGCTCAGAGAAAGTCCAGACGTGACTTCTCTGCTTCTCCCATTGCAGCTGTACATTAGTAGCAAATTAAAACTCATTATCACTAGCTCAGCTGCTTGGCGTTCCCTTGCTCTAGCGAGTGGCGGATGGGTGTTTTATGATTAGGGCCTGTCTCTTCTCCACCTCTTTTGAATCCTTCCCACTTACTCCAGAGAGAAAATACAAGAAGAGACCTCCATTTGCTCCAAAGTCCCTAAACCAAAGGTCTGGATGGTGGGGGGTATGCTTATACTGCCAAAGCCTTGGTCCCCAGGTCCTTGGGTTCTTCTACATTCATGCAGTATTTAGAACTACAATTTTAGTTGTGCCATTGCCCCAGTAAAAGATTATTATTTTATGAGATCTGATGTGTGATCTCTAAACATTACCTTTCAGGTAAATCCATTATTTTTTTTTCTAGCTTTCAATTACATGTGCAAATATATGGCTACATCCATTTGTATTAAATAATTATGTATCAACCTAGCATCTGTAGTGTACTGATTTTGGCAAATACAAGAAGTGATCCAGATTTTTGACATCAGTAGACTCAAAATGCTCACGTTCCACTTTCTTTTTCATTAATAATACTGTTTTGATTTCAAAATGTGTATTGTTGCTGCCTAGCATAGATTTTTTAATTTCTGTACTGAGTACATTTTGAAATTTGTGGGCCAGTACTGGTTTAGAATAAAAGACAATTTCAAGATGTTGCAATTTTCCCTAGAAAAGGAATACAGGAATTTAATCAGCTCTATTTGAGCCATTATCAAGCAGATTGATTTGTACTTGTTTTTGGCTTCTCTGTACAATCCCAACTCTTCTTGAATGCAATGATTATATATACGTGTGTGTGTGTACATGTCAACTTTTTTGGTGAAAGCAGCCTTCTTTTTATTCTGTATTTATAAGGTTTTTCAGTTCCACCAATATTGTAGCCAATGAAAATTACCTCATTTCACCTGAAGAAAGGGGAAATGTATTTTGAATGTGTGTCATGGAGGAATTGTTTTTTAATTAAACCCTTAGCTGCAAAAAATACTCACAGAATGAGGATTTAGATTACCCAATTAAACCTTTTTCTATCTTATTTTACTGCATGTACATGTTGTGGTGTCATCCCCTCCCCCTCCCCCCCCTTCATGGTATGTTTTAAGGAGAAGAAAAGTAAAAATGCATTTTTTAATTGGCATTTTAGAATCCAGAATTTTAATTCTCCAGTATGAAATAACATGAAAAATATATCTCATTGCATATTATGTTCCATTACAACATTTCATCATTCCAGAAGGTTTGGTTTTGACCAGTTAATACACAATTCCTGTTTGTTATATTCTGCATGGTTTAAAATATCAACTCCAGAAATACTGGTTTTGTTTTAGATGTAAAGATCTATAGATAAGAAACAAGAAGTTTATGCGAAGACGTGCTGTTTTACATGGTAAGTTGAAAAATGGCTAATAAAGAACATTCAATCATAAAAATCACAATCAATGGATAGAATGAATTGATTCGAATTTTTGAGTGAGATTGCTTACATCTTGAAGATGGAAATGAAAATGACAAAAATTCACAGTTAAATAAGAAGAAAAAAATCCCCTAAAATAATTAATTTATACAAAAGAAAGAAAAGCTGTATGACTCATGGCACTCCAACTAGAAACTCTCCATCCTGAAGGAAAACACATCTGCCTTGATACAAAATACATTATTAGAGGGAGTGTTCTTTAAGAAGAGACAGAGGGGACTTCCATTAGGTTGTAAATGTCATTGACATGTTAAGAAAATTACAGACTACTGAGAAGTTTTATTAAAAAAAAAATATTCTACCACTTGAAACGTTATGATTTCTTGGCTAGCATAGGGTTGTTTAGCTTTTAAGACCAGAAGAGATGACTATAATCATATGCTCTGACCCTATGAATAAAATGGGCCGTAGCAATTCACAAAATTATTCAAGGCAAAAGCTGGAGTGTAGCTTTTGGAAAAGTGCCCAGTCTTGAAAAGTTGAGTGTCTCAAAACACCAACAAAATAAAATATCTCGACATTTATATTTAAAGTGTCAAGAAAAGGCTAGAACCTAATGAATTGTTGTAGTTTTTTGTTGTTGTTGTTTGTTTTGTTGTTTTAAAACAGTGACTTCGGTTGGCTGTAACTGATGTCTGTAAAGTGTTAACATAAAGGAAAAGTGCAGGGAATATGCTAACTACCTTCCAGAGATATTTTTTCCCCCTCGTATAATGTTACCTGAAGTAGTTGCCTTGGCCCTGAGTTTTACCCCTTCTCTGAGATGTGCTCATTTCCTTTTCTTAAGCCCCGGGACCCACTGGAGAATTAACCTCAGGCACTGAATCACAAGCTTGAAATAAGTTGTAGTGAAAGTTGAGACTCTGCGCACTTCACTATTTTGTTTAATTCAGAAGTCAAGAATGGATTTATCTAACTTAATAAACATGTTAAGGAAACCTAAATAGCACAGAGCTCTTATGAAACTCTTTAACAAAGGTTTCCAAACTTTCTCTGTGGAGATTGACTGAGGCTGCTACTGTAATCTTAGGGGAGTTTTTGAAATGGGTAGAGGGGTAAAGCTGTAAAAACAAATAGCAGCAACACCTTCCACCCATGCCCAAATTCCCATGTGAACAGAAACACCACCAACTACAACATCTTTCTCTGATGGTATTTATCCTGTCTGTTTTGTTATTTCTTACCCTATAAAGTTTAATTTGGATATTAGTCTGCTTTAAGAGAGTAAGTTGAGCCTGTGGCTGTTATGCTAATTCGCAGAACAAATGACCATGTAAAGAGTAACCATCTTAAATTTCTTTTCTGTATACTTTCAAATAACAGGTGAGGATTTTTCTACAGTTCAGTCCTTTAATGGTCTGTCTCCTGCCTTCCAAGCTTCTAAACTTCAATATGACATTGAGCGTTGTTTCTTTCCCTTCTCTAATCCCACTCTACCAGCTCGGTCTTCAACATGTACTAGGAAAGAAGGGCATTCAGTATGCTTACAAAATACTTAGAAAGACACATTTCAAAGAAAATTTCCCATTCCACAAACTACCTGCCTTCAATGAAACCAGTGATGTATTACAGATTTTGGACCATGGAAACCAGAAAATGCTTTCTGTTCAGTCCTCGTTCAGCTCCTGTTCACAAATATGCAGCTTAATGCAAGTTCTCAAGTGAACATAGCTTATTTTCTTTGCCTTTTGCACATAGGAGAACCTATTCGGCATTGTATCTGTTCTTACATACCTCAATAAATAGCATTTCTGACCATTTTACCTTCACCATTTTCTCTGGTAAGAAGCACTGATTCAATGTGTATGCCCTCGCAATACCTAGCAATAGCTTTTCAGTATTGAACCTGCCTGTAGTTCAAACAGATTGTGGTGTCCAGCTGGAGATGACAGGTATCATGACGACACATTGTTACTCTGTGCTGAACTGAACATATGCGACGTTGTCGTGGTCACACACAAAATTAAAACATGATGAAGTCAAATACCTTCCTTCTATTACCTCTTTATGCTAGTTGTTAATCAGTACAACTGGGCTGTCCTGAGATGAATTACTCTTGATTTGTGTTAAAGTGAGTGGGACCTGTTATTTTATGGAATCCAATTACTTCTAGAAAATATAATTAATGTGCTCAATGTTTCCAGTTTATGAAATCCAGATTTTAATATGGTGCCTGCAGGTGCTCCTACTCTTTGAGTTGTAAAGAACAAAGTGAGAGTAAACACCATCTTAAAAGCAGACAGCATCACTTTGCATGCCTGAAAATTACATAAAGCAAAGCTCAGTAAATGGAGAAAGACCACTGTTTGGTCAGTTTTCCACAGATCACATCTACCTTAAAGTGTTTCCAGTGTTTGCCATTTCCTTGATGGACCTGACTGATGAATATGTTTGTATGGTTTGCAAAGCATAGATGGTATCTTTATAGGTGTAATTGCTTTGTTTTCCATGTGTGACAGATGTGGTACAGGTAGCTAGACCGTGACTCTTACCAACAAAAACTGCTGCCAAAAAAGAGATGTCCTTTCTTCCCTTACTTGTCATATACAAAGGTGAACAGTGCAGTGGTGGAAGATGATTACATGGCTCCTTCAGTTTTACCTTGATATCTAAAGCTATTTGAAGGGCTGTGTGGCTTAGAGGAGAACTGATCTTTTTAGGGCATTATGGATATTAGGCAAGTTAATCCTGAAATAAACAGGAATAAGTGATTTTTAGATGCCAGTGTGCTGAGCTGGATCTTCATTTTCACCGAGGCAAGAGTCCCTTCAAGTAAGTCAGTCTTGCCTCGATGAGAAGGCATGTCTTTGCTTTTGAGCTGTTGTCACTATAGACATCCCCATACAAATGTAAGTCCTTCAGCCCACCCAAAAGCAAGGAGAAGGTTTCTCAGGAAGTGAAGTGGTGGTGTTTGCTGTCTGGTACGGCCAGCTGTGGAGATGTCCTGGGCATGATCCTGTTACGCCAAGTGCTCATATTCTCATGAACAATTACAGTCAAGTCAGTGGAGAGCTTATGTGTAGCAGCAGTCATTTTCATGAGTCAGGCTTGAGGAAATGAGGGCTGCATTTTTGCAGCGGGCTTCTAGACTTGGTTTATAAGAGATGTTACTTGCTACATACGTTATCCATTCAAAAGTCACTGCCTAGCTGAAGCATATTTAACTTGGTTATGTGTGTTGTCACTTCTCACTTTTGCAACAGGAGAGGCTGAAAGGCCTGTCATGGGAGTGAGAGAAAAATTTCTGCGCAGGCTACACCTGAAGAGAGGACGCCTTACCTCCTTCCGAAGGTTTGCCCTCTTCTGTGATACTGAAGGCTGCCTAAGTCTATGCCCAACGTGTGCTGTTTGTTACCTACAATGATATTCTACAAGGATTTCAATCCTGTTACTGGCACGTGACAAATGATCTCCTTGGCCTCTAGTGCGTTGTTACGAATGTTTTTGTTGGTGAACAAAGCAAATAGGTTTCAAGTTAGTATCAAAGACTCATGATTTTGAGATGCCAGTTTTCTTGTGGTCCTGCTGATTCAATGTATCACCCTTAACCCGTGGAAAGATTAATACAGGTGTGAGGTGACATCTTCTCTCTGAGTCTGACCACTACTAAAGCACAGTACTTTGTAGTGTTACCCTGCACCCGTTTGTCAACCGTACCTAATTGATTAAGCTACTGTAACATTTTTATTCTCCACATGAAGTTCTGCCCTCAGCAATCTCTCCATCCCAAAATGTAAATTCATCATTAATTACAAAATCAATAGGAGGGATGGTCTGGACATATACAATTGATAGCTTCCCTCTTCAGATTAGCATAACCTACCCATTCATTATGTGGAGTGAATAATACAATTGCTGCCACGGTGAAAAGGGGCAGGTCACTTGCTGTAAATTCCTTAACAAAGTGTGGTGTCATGTGCCACTTTATTCGCCAAGTGTTTACTGTGTGTTTGGAGAGATCCATCTTCCTTTCTGATTTATCTCCTGTCTTATGGCAATGATCATGAAGTTAGACAACTTAATGCTTAAACATTGAAAGACTGAGAGGTTTCTCCTGAAAGCTGCAGTGATTAAATTATGAGCTGCCCACTGCTGAGACTGTGACTATGAGTAAGATATAAAAGGATCAAAAATGTTGGTCCCATTTAAACCAATGATGTTTCTTGCATGAGAACAGTGATTGGAATTTAGGCCACAGTGTGCATGCTTTTCTGTGTTTTAACATATTAAAACAGTGAAATCTTCCAGATACTTATTTCATTCTACACTACATCAGAATTAGTGTCTTCCACTTATTTCTTCTAAGAGAAACAAGCTTTCAATCAAATTTTCCAAAGTAGTTTCTGTGGTCTTTCAGTAGCTACCCACTTCAGACTTAATAAGCCAGATCAATTATGGAAGAGAGAGAACACTTCCTGTAAGGGTCAGGAATGCAGCTGACATTAAGTATTCCTTTCATAGATGGATGGAAGAATAATCCCCACTTTTATTTTGAATGTCAGTCAAGAATCAGATTCTGATATTGTCTACCTAGCACCTTATTCCAACTCTGTTTAGAGTCTCGCTCTAAATAATTCTTCCAATTTTATATTGTGATCTTCAAATCTTAGTAGCCATTTATCGTGTCTTTCCTGTCTTAGCCAATTTATGTATGCAACATTTTCATTACCATGACACATGGAAAAAGGAAAGACAGATGAACAAAATCTGATTATTTCTGCATGAGTAAGGTTTTCTTAGCTAAACAGGGAGCCTTTTCATGTGAAAGAAAAACTTGCCAGTTATCGGTCTATGCAACTACATTTATGAAGTTTCCTAAAAGCTCATTATTGACTTATTTGTCTGTTATACAGCGTTGTTACATATTATTGTGTAACTATGTACTTGGGAGCCTTTGTAAAATACAGGTTACAGACCCAGTCCTATAAATATTTACAGTTTTAAAACTCAAATCGTTTGAACTCATTGTAAAACTGTTCATTCTTTTTATTAAAAAAAAAAAGAGTGAGAGAGAGAGAAAATGCCCCTGTACTAATATATCTGTATTTGAAAGTAAAAAGCAAACAATTGGACAAAGAACAACAAAAAAACCCACCACCTTAAAGTCATTCCAATAAGCTGTTAACAGTACTTTTGGAATCACTTCTAATGCTGTACATTGTGTGTTTCTATGATAGCTTAATGGCTTGCAAATTTTTGTTATTAAAATTCCACTTTTTTTTTAACTATAGGAAGAAAAAAATTAAACATATTTCAGTCCTTTGTTTGCCAAGTTTCAGCCCAGAGAAAAATTCTTACGGTTGAGTTAACAAACCTCTGTAAATAGGGGGGTTTATAATGGAAACACTGACACCACCTTAACTTTAGTGGCACTAGCAGTGCTGTATAATATACACTAGAAATAGAAAACAAGATTAGAGATGACATTTAGGACATGGGTCTTCAGGCTGTGGGAAAAATAACTGTGCTCTATTTTTTTCCACAGCCTGGAAAAGGCATCTAGATCTAAGTATCATCTCTAATCCTATTTCCCATTCCTACCACATATTCAATTAACCTGTTTTTTAATTATTATTGGCAGACTTTTTGTTTGCAGTTTTAAGTACCATAGGTTCCCTAGCTACTATATGTCAAGGTGGGGGGAAAGGGCCAAGGAGACCCAGCACTTTGTAATATTTCTGTATAGAAGACTCAGTCCTGTAGCTGGCTGGACCCTGTCCCTACTACCTGAGTTAGCTGATAAATCAGGTAGAGTTGGGCCCCTCACCTGTGCAACAAGGCGGTGTAGGACCATGCATGTATGCAAGCTACTCTTCCTAAAGGTAAAATCAAGGTTGGCAATTAAATACATGTAGCCTGGAACCTCCGGAAGCTGTAACTGGGATATTCAGACTCAAGTGCCGTGATTTCCACCACCACTTCTGCAGTAGGTCACATCTTTCCCTGTAATTTAGCCTTGAGCCAGGGAGTTATAACTGAGTCCCGAATACTATAAAGTAAGAATGTCATTGAACACTAAGAAATCATTTCATAGCAAGTGTCTCTGGGCTGGGTTGCTTTCACCCCAATGCCCTACTGTTGATGTTGTCACTGTACCACTGTCTTTGTATGCATATGCTCTACTTGGTTTACTGCTGTTCTGAAGAAAAATTGATGCCTAAATTGAGATTAGTGTGTCTAGATATGCACTTACTGTACTCCTCCATTAGCTAAGAATTTCTCCTTCCAGACTACATGACACAGCTGTAGCAGAGCCAGCTGCCTGCTGCTGGGAAGCAGGTGATGTCCATCATGCTTAACACCATTGCTTTGGAGAAACACAGGGATCCTTGGTGCCCACAACATAACTGTTAGGCCACAGAAGATAGATCTGATGTACATCTTGTGGTGACAAGAGACACAAGAAGAATTGATGTAGAGCACGCAATTTTGCCAAGACAGAGAAAACTGGTGGAAAGCAGCTATTCACATACAAAGGAGGGACTCAGTATTTTCTCAGAAAGGTAACTTATCTCTTGAGGTAAGGTTTTGTTTTCTCAGTGTTGAACTCTGCTTTCTTCCTCAGTCATCTTCCAACTCATAACTACTTCAGTTTCCTCTTCATTGCTCTGAATGATGTGGACATTTAATACCTACTGTGGTGCTACAGCACTGCTTGGCTGTGATGTTGCAAGCTCCGTTCTTTCAGTGTGGGACTAAAAGGGGCAATAAGCAAAGAAGTTACCATAGCAGTGTAAGTGTAACTGTAATTACTACTTCCACCCACCAGGATAATATCAGTAGGAAATTAACATCCTTAGGAAGATCAAACAGAATATATCTATCCTGTCTGTATTGCTAGAGTGGACAAGGAAGAAAGTTGTACTATGTTTGAACTACATTTTCAGTACCCATTAATTCCTCTCATTGCTGCATCGATGGTAGACAAAGCTACTGGAAGTTAGCACCCGTTCTCCAAGAAATGTATCCTGCAAAGCTAGCCATGGGGGCAAATTATTTGCTGAAGCAACTGCCTGTTGAAGATGCTTTGTTCCAGCACTGTGAAAGTTGATATAAATGTAAGGATAAAAGTAAACTAGACTGTTCCATAGATATAAATAGGTATATAATAGCATATATGTGGTTTGTCTGCAGTGTCTTCTTGGCAGGTAACCTGCAGCTAGCAGATTTAGTCGGCTGCTATATGTTCATGGAAATATGATTTGAATTGCTCTCTACACTGCTGGTGAGTGGCCAGGAAAGGAAAACAATTCACATCTAATATAATCAATGGACTCAGCTCCTGTAAAAAAGATACAGAAAAACTTGTTGATCTATATACATTTTTTTGATTTCAATTTTCAGAAAAAGAGGTGAATAATAATTATTATCTCTTACACAAATCATACATCTTAAAGAATAGGATGGGTTCTACAGAAAATCTGAAATATGAATGGTTTGATAAGGCTTTATGATAATTTTTCAACAAGATTTTGACATCATTAATGGTACAACACTTTATTCAACCTTGTGTTCTTTATAGACACAGGAAAATGCCATATACCTTAATTTTTAGGAAATGTAAATATTCTTTCAAAAAAAATCTATCTAGTGGCTACATCTCTCACTGGACAGTACTTTTTGTACAAGCCAAATGCATGATGTAGTCATCTGAAAAAAGTAGCATGATGTTCTGGAATGGCATTAGTTAGTTACTGACGCTGCTGCAGTGGGCTGGTAACCACAGTACTTGTTCATAGGCAACAACTGGGAGACAGAATGTTTTTCCAAAAACATGTTCTTGGTCATACGGGGTTGTGAACGTAGGACATGAAGAAAGGTTGGAACAAACTCTATGTTGAGAAGGCAAAACCTTCCTCTTCAGGATTTAATTGTGTTAATGGCTGCACACAGAGTGCTAAATTATTCCAAGAGACACGCTGAACCTACCTGACACTTCAGAACTGTGTTGCATCAGCCACTGTTTTTCCAGTCACTTTCCTTACCTGCAGGAGTGAAATGGGAGTTCTTGAGAAAAGGTTCTCTAGGCACAGAAACTGCAAGAAGCTCTGTTAAAACGGTGCAAGGGGATGAGAGAGCAATGCATGGTAATTTCACCTGATCCAGCCACAATATGATCCAACATAACTCTGGTTTAAATGATTACATGAGTTTCTATACCAAAAGCCATTTATCTAAAACACACAGCACTGCAGCTTCTGTTATTTGCACAACACGGTGTACAGGGGTAATTCTCTCACACCTAACTTGAGATGATCACTTTGTCATGCTGTTGCGTGGATGGGAGAAATGTATTTACAAAGTAAAGATCGCAGCTGGTGGGCATGTGTCTGCAGCTTTCAAGATCCCACAAATCATCCAAGTCCTTCATTCTTCCATGTCCTTCCTTCAGGGCCAGAAAACCTTGTATAATCTCTTTAGCGCAGGTAAATGACCTCAGAAATACTCGGGTAGTAGGGAATATTAAGTCAGTTCTAGGTCTTTTTTCTTGTTTGCTCTTGAAATCTTTTGTGTGATGATTCTGAGTATGTATGGTATTACTGGTCCTCTACGCTGTCAGTCAGCGGTAAGTTAACTGTGTGCTGATAACGGGCAAGGGAAAAGGCGTGGCAAAGTTTGAATAGTCTGATTTTTCAGCAAACTTAAATCTGAAATCTGTTGGTGGCAAATCAAGCAAAGCAAACCAGCCTTCTGGCAAATTTTCCTGTAGGATAGGTAAGCCAAAACTGTGAGCTTCATACAGCTCTAGGTCCAGCTTAGCCAATTCTAGCAAAATTTTATCTTTTCATGCTGCCCTTCATGCTCTGAAAGTCAATGTTACTATCTCCTGGTGTTTTATTTCCTTCTTGAGTATTACAGGGACGTGACAGTGAGAGCTCAGTCTCAGTGTGCATGCACAGGTTTTGAGTTATCTCATTTCGACAGCATGCCCTGTGCTGCATCATCATTCATAGGAGGTAACGGGAGGAATGTTACAGTGCCGAATTGTGAAGATTTACAGAAACAGCTGTGATAACTTTATGCTGATCAGAAGTTACTTGAAATCCCTGAAATATCATGCTGATGTTATAGTAGTACTAACCTGGATCCAGAAATTATTCGCCGTATTTCTCCCCACAACTTGGTAGGCATGTTGGCTGGAGTTGCTGACTGTACAGGCTTGCTCTGGCTGATAGAGTGTTTTCAATTTAGACTCACCTTGGGCACTTTCCCTCCTTGGTGAACGTTTCCCTTACAGTCAGCTTGGGAAGCAGCAGAAATTCTCCTGCAAGAGATGAGGTTTATGTCAGTGTGAGGATACGCAGTACACCTGCACAGATAACTGTCCTGTTGTTCTCTGGTGGTGCCTTTGCATCAGTCTTTAAAGCTGACCATCAGCTAACAATTTTATAGGCACCCTGTCTCAAGCTGAATCTCCTGAGGGGATGGAGTCTGCTCCTCGATACTCTGCGTCTCTCTTTCTTTCTGTGCCCTAGACATTCCTCACTTCACTCTGGAGCAGATATTTGAATCACAGTTTCAGAGATGACAGGGAGCGCCCTAGCCAGCACAGTCGGTTTGGCAGTGCTTCTTTATCTGGGTCAGTGACTCTTTAGCGATTCAGATTGGGTTAAAATGCCCTAACAGGAAAAGAGCCTGTCTGTCAGTTCAGGACAGCCCGTGAGCAAGTGCTTAGGGCACTCAGCTGAGAAGGAAGCTCTTGCTCTGACTGAGAAGAATCTGCTGATTATTCTAAAATCCTCTCCCGCCATATCAGTCATGAGACTCCATGAGAAATTTGTATCTGGGAAGGCCCTGGGGAAACAAATACAGAGGTGCCTAAGTCCCACTCCATTCATTGGCGTCTCATTTCTTAGCTATTTCCTTTGATACTCTTTTTTAAAAATCTAATTCACTGCACAAGTTCTTGAGGAAGGCTGTCTTCAATAAGGATGTGCTACAAGCCAAGCACTGTGATGCTAACCTCAAATATGTTTTGGCAGAAGTTGCTGATAGGCTTTCTTATCTTACCTCTGTGCCGCTCACTGCAAAAGGAGTTTTCTCTTTGGTTTTAGGAAAAGGCCTCTCTGACTTCAAGTTAAACAATTAAAAAATAAAATGAAAACAAAGTTTGACATGTTGTGCCAGACAGAAATATTAAACTACATCATGATTTTGCAGTACTTTGGTCAGAAAACGGTTACAGCATTGCACCGTGAATTCTTTGAGTGAAACTGATTTGCTGCTATTGTGTGGTCAGAATGCTGCCTAAAAAAGACACCGTATCTCTTGCGACTACCGGACCGTGCCAGATCCTACAGACCGGCCCAAGCCCCCCTTTGATCATCTGTAAGGGAAAATCAGTAAATTTGATTAACTTACTAAGTGTAAAAATAACAGTAATAATATACTCTAGTGAAGGTTTCTTTGCAAAACTTAAATATTTGAAGAAGACTCAACACTTTGTGTCTTAATAAAGATATATTTTTACAGTAACGGCAGGTTTTTGGGGTATGATGTAGTAGCTGCTGCAGAGGTAAGGGTCATCTTGCCGTGTATTTAATGCAGAAGGTAGTGTGTAGAGCTGCCACCTTGGCTGGGGTCAGTCTCAGGGTGTTGGCTGAATAGCTGAGAGCTCAGCTGTGACAAGTGGACAAGCAGTGTGGCAGTCTCCATGCTGATGTGTCTGCAGGAATTTGCACAGGGGAAACGGCACTGATGAGAGCAGCAGAATAAATCAAAGTGTGAAAGCAACTGCAGTCAAATGTCACACCCAAGTAGTTAGTGACTTGGCATGCGGTTTGGAAATAGGTTGGGTTACCTGTCAGTGTGGCATTTTCTTTCTGTTGCAAGAGCATAATGTTATCTAAGGATAAAACCTAAGGAGCACAGATGGTTGTTATACAGGCCTGATTCCTAAACCCTTATCACAGCAAAATTATTCCATTGACGTAAATAGGACCACTCCTATGGTTAAGATCTCAGTTATATTCTCTAATTCTTTAAGTACTTATAATTTTGTTGTTTTTTTGCATGTAAATATCTATGCACCTTAAAAATATAACATCATCTGGGGGACAAACCCTGTTACATTCCTGACAGTCACTGGGATCAAAGTCATTGTTTAGGACAGCAGGATACAAATCTTGCTTGGAAACATTACCCCTGCACTTTCTAGACAAAGAGATACAGGTTCTGATTTGACTTTACTTTCTCTGCTTGGGAGCCACCAGCCCAGAGTGCTCTGCCCGACCAACACTTAGTGCTTCCTCTTGGTTTGCACACAGGCGCTGAAGGGCATTGAAGATTTGTGGAGCAAGAATTTAAATTGTAAACCAAAGTAATGGAAAGAAAACAGATCAAAATTTAGAATCGAGCATTATTTCTTCTTACCTATTCCAAATTTTAGTCTATGTATTATGGTGAAAATCTCTTATCCTTTCCTGAACTATTGACCGTTTGCATATAAATCATTTTTGTGGGTGCTATTTCTGTTGGCAGGCAAGCCTCTATGCTCTGTGAAACCTTCACACACAGAGGAACACACAGTTCGATCTGTTTCCCTTACCCCATGCACTAAGGAAACAGTCCGGCTGGCTTCAGGATTGCCGCAATCAGAATAAGAGAAAGTTGCCTTCGGATGGAAATCTTGCAGCCAAGAACCTGACTCAATTGCATAACTTTACGTCAGTGCCTTGCTACAACACTGGGTGATTTTGGCAAGGCAGCTTCATGCAACTTAGAAAACTCCTCTCTTCTTACTTCTTTTTGTATGTTTCACTGCTAGTTTAGGATTGAAGACAAAACTCTCAGATGTCCATTTTATCAAAGCAAGGTAAAATATTGAATCCCTGCTTCTCTTCAGTTTTGAGAAAAAATCCCATTTCTTAGAAATCTTTGCATATAAGCTGGGCAATTCAGCTCTGAGCCTGAATTTTCCTCACCTCTCAATTGTTTGTAGGATTTTTGACCGTTATTTAGACCTTCTCATGGACAGTATACTTTTTTTTTTTTTTTTGAAAATACCTTTCCTCCAGGAAAACCTGCAGTGTTGGAGTTGCAGCTGTGTCATGCTTGGGGGTTTGAGATCTTCAAGGATTAACTCATGCTGGTACGAGGCGGCAGCAGCCTGGTTACACAGAAATGTCCCTTAGTGTTTGAATGCTGGGTTGCCTCTAATTGAAAACACATTATGAAGTCTCTGAAAGGATAAAAAATATTGCAGCATCACTGATTTTCATTATAGCTGTCACTGTCACACCATGGATTCAGCTAGTTGAACCATTTGTTATCAATAACATTTAGCTTGAATTCGGGTATTTTTAATTGAGTAGCTATGAGTATTTTGTCATTATTTTACCGGAGATGGATTGCAGTGATTCTGCAATGTTTCTGGCCCATACTTTATTCAAGAACAACATAACCACCTGCAAATATTTTGCATTCTTTGGTGCTGTTTACTCCAGCATTCTCCACTAGTAGGAGCATATTTCATCATGAAATACAGAAAATAATATTGATATTAGTCCTAGGTTCTCAAATACAAAAGCCATGAAGAAAAAGAACGAACCATTTCCACAAATAACAGACCAGCCCAGAGCTCCTCTTAGCGAACAATGCAAAGAGACTTTATATGTCTGTCTATGAAGAAAAGAGGCTATCCGCTTGGTGGTGGTGGTGTTTTGCCTTTTTTTTTTTTTTTTTTTTTCCCCCCCACAGAAACATTTTTGCCTCTGGTATAAGGGAGCATTCATCCCTGCCCTTTATCTAAAGAAGCCAATCCATAGCAATTGTGTGGAGTCAGTTTCCTGGAGTTCCATCTGCAGCTCAGTCCGTGTGTGTGTAACTCAGTAACTCACCTGCTGATGGAGAGGCACATATGCCTATTGTGCGAGGTTAACCAATGGCTCGGCCTATCACCCCGATTAAAACAAATTGCTACTAATTAAATGAAAAATTTTAAAATATTATTTAGATTAATAAAAATTGCTACAGATAAGCAAACTTTAATCCTGACTGCAAGGAAAACTACAGTATGAACACAGAGTCAGGGAATAATTTTTGACATGTAGACTTAAAAGGCAAGTTATTTACTTCCTTTCTTTTCCCTTACCGTGCCTCACGTAGTGACACAGCATTAGGAGCAGCACGGGGGACACATCCTACCTAGTTCTGGTCCTCTAAGAGTGAGCAGTAACTTCTCTGATGCTCCTGCTTGCCTGAGTCTTCTCTCACACCAGATCTCCTGCCTGTGGTGGTGATGCCATTCATTACTGTGTATCTCTAGATGTAGAAATAATTCATCTTACCCATTTGCTTTACCACATCTCCAGAAGAACCATTCCCCTTTCTGACTTACTGCCATTGCTTTTGAACACCATCATACCCTCAACATCACTGGACAATCCCCCTTGTCTATTTATTCTACCAAAAAATAAATAAATACCTGTTCTTCAGTTCCCATAACTTCTCTGTAACTTTCTTCCTGCCTTTCTTTCTCTCTTCCTCCCTGTGGTTCTGCTTGCTCTGTGCTTCCACCTGTCCCTGTGTTTCTTCCTCCTCTTTCATTATTCTGCCCATACCATCAACCCGTAACCTGGGGATACTGGAAATGCTGGGAAAACAATACCATGGAATGAACTCTCAGTATTACATTGGTTTCCAGCTCATTCTACTAACAGGCATATGGTGTTAACCTAAACTGTCCAACGCGCTAGTGGAAGAGAAGTTGCACCCAGAGGAATATTACAACGCTTTACCTGGTAGATGCCAACATATTTATTGATATAGCATCTCTTTTCCTCCATATAAACCACTGAAACCTCTCTCTGTGGCGTTCTCTTGAATAAGGCACAACTCTATTAAAATGTTTAATTAAAGTTTAGTAAGTTTGGCTGTGGCTAGAGTTTGCATTCTTTATTCAGGAAAAGTTATCACTAAGGACGTTAGAACTTTAAAGTAATGAATGACTTGTTTATTGTGTTTGGCCAGTCGAACACATTACAACTTTATGAATAATTTCTGAGGGCTATGCATATGTATATGCACATGTATATATATGTGCGTATATTTGATTTTGATCTCTAAAACCTCTATTTTTTTTCAAATATTCCTAAAGAGAATACTTAAATACAATTAATACTGACACATGAAAATAATAGAAAGCAGGACCAAAGTAAGGTATTACTTGAATTAGCGTTCAGATAATCCTGAAATGTGTTAGAATGTCAAGACAAAACTGGAAACAATTTATTAAAAATGATAGGAGATATTTGAAGAAAAATCATCAGAGTTTCCTTGTTTGTCTTTTGAAAATGATCTTTTGAATTGGATGTCCTACAGTTTTAATCAAATGCCAATATAAACACAAGGAAAAAGGGTTAAGGACAATTTTAAAAAAACATCCCTTGGAAGGATAGAAGCTGTTTGGTTTTACTCTCACAGAGAAAACTGCATTCAATTCAGTCAAGCACTGCATTTTCCAAAATGTTGTGGTTCTGGCTTGATTCCACAAAAGAGTAAAACTTCAAAGTTAAGGATCAAGCCTCCAATATTTGGTCACAATCGGACACAGTCGGGTAAAATTAAGGATGGTAACCCGTTGTGATAGACAGTGGGGAGGGGGCGATCTCCACCCCTGGATTTCCTTTCTTTTGCTGATTGAATCATAACAAATTCACGACATCGATGATTTTTTTTTTTTCCTTTTGGAAGTGAGTAAAAGCCTTCTAGAAATTCTGCACACGTGTATTGGTAACTAAACATTTGCTGATCATTCTGTACCTCTGAGATAGCTACCAGACCTGACTGCTCTACCCTGGTGACCTGTTCTGTGTTCTTTGTGTCTGCAGGTCTTTACGAGCACTCTTCTTTTTCAGCTGGCTGGCGTGGGGCCACCATCACCATATCCAGTAAGATGCAATACACTGGTATGTTGGCCTTCCTCTAATAGGCTCAGAATATGAGAAAAATAAAGGTTCACAGAGGGAAACATCTTAAATAAATCTGTTGTTAGAGCTTGAAAAAGCAGGCAATGTTTTCGGCTCAGAGCCAGTGACATTTAGTGCAATTTTCTGTAGCAATTCAGTGGGTATGCAGAAAAGATTGTTTTGGGGAAGAAAAATCACACGGGTTGTTACATCTTATAGGTTAAAAATTTTCTATCGCCATCTGTTCTTTAAAGGGAAAATTGAATTTTTTGAGAGTATTTTCTCCAGAAAAAAAAAAAAAAAAAAAAAAAAAGTATCTGCTTTCTGTAGAAAATTAGGGCTATTCATCAGAAAGCCAAACACCTGCAAGCCAAATAGTTCTGGTTGAAAGTATTGATTTGGAGAGCTGCTGCTGCACCTCTCGGGAGGATGGCGGTTTGGTGTTTCGTTTTCATGCCCTCTGTGGTGGGGCTCACAAGCGCCACATCGTTACTCCCTTACACAGCTGTGCTCAGCGACAGGAGCCTCTGCAGCCAAATGGCTGCAGCACGTGGCAGCAAGGCTGTGTGAAGCAGAATCTGGATGCGAGCTGCTTTCTCTCTCCATGTGCAAGGCTACAGCCCAAGTGCAAGCAAGCCAGGGCAGTGTGGATGCTCAGGCAGTTTGGGTTCCAGGCTCGGGCTCAGCAGGGCGCTCATTCTGATGCAGCACCACAGCAATGTCCCTCATCACCTCATACCATTTACATGGCTAGAGGAGTATTCCTGACTAGGAGTCTTCAGATGAAACCTCTGTTATTTCAGCATTATAAAAAGAAATCCCTTCAGCTTTTCCAATTAAAAATAAATCAATATGCTCTAATAGCTTCTTGGAAGCAATGGGCCTGGCTGCTCCGTTAAACTCCAAGAGGCATACTTAGGAGCTAGGTTACCTACAGCTGGAGCTTCGCAATATGTGAAATTTTGGTCAATATTCTAACTAACATTTTTTTTCCAGAATTTTACTTTGGTTTTATTCAAATCCAGATTAAAAGAAAAAAAAAAAAGTTGGCAAAACAAAAAATAATCAGGAAAAGTATATTTTTTTGTTCAACCCAAAATATTTAATTCAGCTTCAAAGGAGTGGCTTCATTTTTGGTCTTGGGCTGTTTCACACATTTCAAAGCTTTTTTCTTTTTAAATTTAGGCCAATTTAAAAATGTCAGTCGAAAGTCTTTGTTTTGAAATGGAAGTGTTTTGGCAGTTCTAGAATGAAACGCTCCATTTTGAAAATACTAAAATGAAGTGTTTTGACATTTTATGTTTTTCTCTGCATTGTTTCATCTGGGTCTATTTGCTAAATTCCATTCAAATTCAGGAAGTGTACCGCTCCCTCTGAAATTCATTTGTGTGGTATATTTATTATTTGTCAGAAAGCATGAGTCATTAAGCTCTGCATCAGTTCAACTTTAAATAACAGGAGAGAATGCTTAATAGGGAATTGATCATATACAGCTATGTTTCTCACTCAGCTTATAATTACTACTGTAAAGGAGAGCACCCAGCTCTGCAGAGCTGCTTCACCCATGTGGAAGAAGCGGTGAACGACAGTCCCCAGATCCTTCAACTGGTGCCGCTTCCTCCTGTCCGTCACGTAGGCCGGTCTTCTTCCTCCATGAGCGTCTATTTAAATTGTATGCTTTTCTCCAGTGTTTCTGTAGCTGTTTGCTAGGCTTCCTCCTTCTGTTCCTGCCTAAATCACTGCTCCTGCCATTGGTATTTCCTAAAACCTCTGTGAGGAGAAAGCGTCAGACAGACCTTTCACTCCAGTTGGTGTGAAGAATCCTTCTCCCTGCTCTGTTCCGATCCTTCTTCCCCTTCACCACCCCTGCAGAGGCCTTGCTAAAGGACTTAACTCCCATTTACAAGAAGCATCTCTAGAAAAATGTTTATCACAGTGTGTAATCTTGGAATGCAGCTGAAAGATGCAAAGTGAGGCCAAGTCCAAATCCTCCAGAAGGACTGCATGTTGAGAGGACAGGTACAAAATGCGTCAGGAGGTATGAGATGTTCCAAAACCCATGCATAAAACTGCTTTTTCCAGCTTTAATCATTAAGCTGAGACAATAGAGTCTTCAGACTCCCCAGTTACACATTAGAACTAAAAAAAACCAAACAAACCCTAAAACCTTTTTTTTTTTCTCATTTCAAGGCTGCTATTTATGAACATTTAAAGAGTCTAGGTGGCCTCACAAGAACAGCTGTAAATTATGAAGTTGTAGCCTGAGAAGTGTAGTTTGATAAAAGTTGTTCTGAGGAACAGTCCTGTGAATTTCTTGAGTGTTGCTTATATTGACTGACTGGGAAAAGACCACTGGGGAGGGCAAAAATGTGCCAGGTAATGCTAGTGACACCCAGACAGTACTGACGTTTCCTAGACAAAGCAAGGTCTCCACGTACCACCTCCTCATCTCTGGAAAGACATGGTCTGCTTTTAGGAGGTGTACAATGGAAATTCATGGGTAACCAGGCAGGAAGGAAACTTGACGAGTACTCACTCTAGAGAGATAGCAGAGAAACTTTGCTGTTAAATATTAATATCTGTGGTCGTTTCACTTCTTATGATTTATTACTTTTCTTCTTTATTTTTCCCATTAATGAAGACTGGAGTTGAGTGCACTCCAACTGGTTTAAATATTTCTAAAGCTATTCACCTGCATTAGAAGCAAACAGCTGGCATACCAACATTTATCTCTTTTTAGGCTGCTCACTTCACCAGGGCTATTCACAGCTTGCACTTTACTAAGGTCGTTGGTATCGCTGTTACACTTTTCCTGTATTACATGAGGATCAAATTCCAGTAGTTAACAAGTCAAAAAAATATTTTTGGGGGTGGGAGAGGATCTAGGTAGATGAGTGTGTTCCACGTGTCTGCTTTATTTCTGGAATTACCGCCTTCATCCACGTGAGAAATAATTGTGATCAAAAATAGGTCTGACCTGCAGTACCACAAACGACAAAGAAGTGCTTTCGCAGGGTACTCTCTGAGTGTTCTGGTCCACCTGGGCCAAAGCACGAAGGGACCTCAACTGCTGGCTAACGCTCAGTGTCTGGACGTTGAGTAGTCCCTGGGCCAGAAGCTGCAGTACTGTAATTGGGAATAGTTCCAATAAAATCAGTTTCTCAATATCTATTCTTTTGAAATTCAAAGGCAGATTTGGCCCACTACATGGACTGAATCCAACTGAAAGCCAGGGACCAGATTCTGATTTGTGGCAAAGTGGATGAGAATTAACTCTATTGCAGTTAATTGGTCTCAATCCTCGTGTGTCTCACGCTGGCATAACTGTTCTGACCTCAGTGGAATTGATCCTAATTTATGCCACTGTAACTGAGATTGCAGCATGCATTGTTTAAATTCTGTTGGGTGCGTCTTCTTCCAGGATGGAAACTATTTGTAGACTATAACAGCCTCTTTCCTAAAATTGAGGCTTGTCATATCTGAAATTTTTGGTGGGGCAAGGGTGTGGGGCAAAGGATATAAAGCCAACTTTGTGCTTAGTGCTACCTTGTATACTTTGAATCCTGCAGTCTCCTGCTAAATTATCAGTGCCTAATTAGGAGACTCCTGTACTCTTGCTCTAATACAAAGAATTTCCTAGCTCTGTGATCACCCTAAAGGAGGCTGGGACAGCTTTAGGAACTTGAAATGATAACGTGGTGATTTTGCTCAGGCTTTTTTTTATTATTATTATTATTATTATTTTTCTTCTCTGAGCTTTTCTGCTAATTGATTTTTTCTTGCCTCTGCAGCTTCTGTTTTTCCCACCTTTACATATTACATTTCTGAATGATTTGATGAATGGGATGTTGTGCAGCTGAAAGATCACGTATCTCAAATGGCTCACTTGGTGTGCTCACACTGAACTGACTGCCTGAGTTGCAGCTGGTTGCTTTTCTCTCAGGACACCATAAGTCTTAAATGCCACATAAAGAAGCCTTCATCTTGCAAGATATATACATATATATGAGAGTGTATATATTTTATATTTATATATACAAACATATGTGTGTGTACATACACACCAAAAAATGTATTTTTGGAGTAAAAGGCAAATCTGTCTTCCTTTGCTTGCACTGGAAATACGGTTTGTCAGGCTGACTTTTTCCCCCGTTAGCAATGAAATTCAGCCAGGAGTCCTAGCACGCCATTAGAAATCAAGCCGTGACCACATCAAGTGTGAATGGCAGGGCAAGGTTACAGCATGTAACTCTACGCTGTGGTGACCTGTTGCAGAGTTAGAGGCTGGGAGGTGTGAGGCTGGGTCAGATAACTTTATTGCAAGTGAAGCACAAAGTGAAGCTCAAAGCTGCGCTGGCTGTTTACTCTTTCAAGAGGCATTTAGTGAGGACTTTTTATTTTGAGAGCATATTTTGAAAACTTCAGCTGCAGCGCTTGTAGCTTAAATTTCATATTTGAACTGGAATATTTCTTAGTTTTAACTACAAGTGTACCCATGGCATTCTCCTACTTATTCTACAGGGATTTGAAAAGCTTTTCTAAAACCTCCTGCACAAAGTCACTGCTGAAAACAGGCCACCAAAGGCAGAGATGTTCAGCTGCTGTGAAATAAAGCAATGCATCACCTAGGTCTTTCCTGTGATCCACTCTAGAGTTCTTCTCAGCAGAAAGTTAGGCACTCTCTTAAGAGATAAAGAAAGATGTAGGTGAATTCTTTACACCACTTATGAAGTTTCTTCTGCAAATTTGTACTTTTTCTCTTGAAATACTGTTGTTTTTTTTAATACTTTTAGGCTTTCTTATTAATTTATCTTTCCTTTTATTTTTGTCATTTTTAATTTCACTTACTAGTAGCCCAAGAGGTAGTCTGTTTAATGCACCTCTGAAGGGAATTTGACAGAGTGTTGTAAGGTAGAGTAAGGAAGATCCTGGTCTTAAAATAGACACAAGACACACGACATAAATCAGCTTCCAGGGTCACATTGAAGCCCTGTGTGAACTTTGCTTTGTGGAGTTGCATATCTGAAGGGCATGCTGCCCCTTTTCCCAGTGTAAACTGGAAAGAAAAGGACACTTTCAAGACATTCAGAACCAGGGCTGCAAAAGATCTTAGTGTCCCACCCTCTTACAGGGACAAATACGTTCTAATGAAGCTCATTCATCTGCTCTGGTTTTGTCATGGTCTAAGATCTTTGTGTGGCATCACTTGTGATTTATCTCACCATGAGGAGAGGGCAACCCAACTTTCTCACACAACACTCGGTTGGGAAATATTTCAAATTTAGTTGAAGACATCACTGAAGCCCACAGAAAGATGGCCTTTTGATATTTTGGCCCACACGCGATGGGTAAGGTCTACGTACAGTTAGGATTTAGGTGTTTAAAAGGTCACTACCACAGCTGTGCTTCAATACTACGATCCAGAGCTGTACACTGGCCGTATGTATCAGATCAGTGGCAGCCGCGCCCTGAGCAGGGAAGTGCCTCATTTGGAAGCTGTGTATGGCCCCAACAAAACACAGCAGAAATACCACCTCTACCTAGGGTGCAGAGCTGCAGGGAATTACTGAATGCCAGTCCTTGCAAGCACGTGTAGATTAGCAGGAGTGTGGAGCACTTTCTGCATTCTAGAAAGCTTAAAGATGCTGCAGGCAGGAGAGGTCACGCAGGACTGCCCCAGCATCGGCCCTGGCACATCTACTCATTTCTGATTGATGTTAGGCTAGCCCGCTCTTAAAACCTTCACAACATAGCACCTCTGTAGCTTTCCAGAAAGCAAGCTATGTCTGTGCTGGTTCTTATCATTAGAAAGCTTTTCCTAACGTCCCGCGTGAGTCTTTCTTGCTGTCAGTTATGTTGCTATTACTTGTCTCGTTTATCTGCTGAGCACATGGAGATGGAATTAGTTTGCTTTTATACCAGCCTTTTCTGTGCACAGGCTGTTATCCCAGTCATCTCTTCTCCACTTTAATTATATCCAGTTTTTCAATCTTACGTTTTCAGTTTTATTTTCTGTATGTTTGGTTCTTCTCAGAGCTCCTTCCCAGTAGCACTCTCACCTTTCACTTCCCTCTTTGTGGAGGTCATGTTCAACACTGGACCTGATATTTAAGCTAAAGCCTTACCACTGCCCAGTACCCTCTCCTAAGGCTGATTTACAGTTCTTTCAGTCTCTGGTAGGACCACTTTCACCAGGGGTGCCAATGTCTATTTTCACCACTTAATTAAAAGAAAAAACAGAGGAACTCATGCTAAGAGAACCCAGACATTTAGCTGTCATATTTTGGTGTCCATAAACAACACTGACTTATATTATCTGAGCACGGTGAACTTACCAGGTTTACAACTGCCCTGGCATTAAAACATCGAAGCCTCCCAATCTGTTTGACTGCAAGTGCTGCTTTTGCCAACTGCAGGCTGGAACTATACCATCTCCCTTGGATCCGTGTCTGTAAGTCTAAACCTGCTTTGGTGATGTGATGGATATAAAACCCTGGTTTATGAATGATTCATGCATGCATAATTAATACCAATTGTTTAACTAGAAGCAATTGTTGCATGAAGTATTAAAGTCATATTAAATCAAGTACTGTGATATTTTGGTTTGTGGATACTACTTTTTAAAACTCAGTAAAGAAAAGATTGTAACTATTTCAGTTATATTAAAATGCACCAATAGTACATTACATTCAGCGTTGTCAGCTGTGACTTACTCTAAAATAGAAAAACGTTTCATTGATTTGAGGCATTGCAAAATGTTCATGAAGGTATCCCAAGTAACAACGTAATTCAGGTTTATAGGCAGCACAATTGATTTTATAGGTATAACAGTTGAAATTTAACTCATAAAACCTGAGCAAATAATGCTAATTAGCAGTATTTTGAGAAGCAAAAGATTTCATTGCGATCAAATTTGCATAGCATCTTTTCTATTCTTACCATTCTCTGCTGGTTTGTTACTCTGCTCCCACATTCTCAGATTTGCTGATCTCTTTGGTTAGACTTGACTGTTGGAGGAAGAGAATGAACATATTTTACAGAAGAAAATCTTTAGTTGATAAATCATACTATTCCATTCAAATTGTTCTCATTTTATTCAGCCTGGCCTTCAGACTTGTTGCTGCATGTTTCCATCTACACCTTGGTCATATGTTTACTTCATTCATCGTACAGCAGAAATAACGTATTGCATTCTTGGAACTGAGAGATTCTAGAAGTTTTTGAGACTGATTACTACGGTGGCGTTTATGGCGAAGTACTTTTGTTGCCGTGCAGTGGAAGCCTTTCAGAGTAGAATGGATTGGAATAATTATTTTTCTTACATTTGGTTTACTAAAACCAGGCAACCCTCATTTCTGTTACCATTACTTGACGTTTACATTGCAGTAACATCAAGAAGTAGAGCTCCTTTGTTTTAGCGATCATTCTGTTTTGTTTAGGTGTGTTGGTAAATCCCCTGCCTCAGTAAGCTGATGAGAAAAGACAACCGAGATGGATGGTTATTCACAATGAAGGTTAAAGGCCTTAAAATTTGGTCCCTGTCTGAAAGCTGACAGGGCAGATCATTCCATGTCATTAAAACAAAGTGATATAAAATTGCATTGATTACTGTAGGTGCCACATAGTCTCTCCTACTGCTATAACCAAAGCCTTTCCAAAGAATCGCTCTTCTGAATACTGGCACTATACTTGCTATTTGCATTGGCTTTGTTAAAAATACATAACGCAAGAATAAAAATAGTGCAGCTGTCTTTCCGTGTTGGCATTTCCTAGTCTTGGTGTAGCTTCTGACATTCACGCCTCGCTGTGGTGAGTACTCTGAGGTTGGTTCCTTTGGCTGGTGGTTTTGGTTGTTTTTGTAAAAAGCACCTTTGTGCTTTGAATGGAGGCAGCTTACAGAATTGGGTTATCAGAGCAGCAGCTCGCGACTTGCATCATTCTATATTGACAACGTCTTGGCAAATGAGAGACTGAGAAATTGTTTTGTAATGAAAGCATAAACTATATGGAATATTGTGTCCTTCTGGTGTCCAAGAGATTGCATTTTTTTATTGCCTACAATATTTTTTTCTAATTTCAGCACTGAAGCAGTTTCACCTGGGGAAGTGCTTGTTTCCTTCTGCCTCAGCAGAAGGACCCAGCAATACCCTGAGACCAACACTTGTGCTTGTCAGATTAAATACAGAAAATGTAGGCTGCTGTGTTACAGAGACTAGTAGCTCCGTTAGGGACTAAGCACAAAAACTGGAAAATTCATCCTGTCAAAAGAACTTCAGGGTGCGTATTCAAAGAGTTAATGTCAATGAAGATTCAAATTAGACTTCAGGTAAAAGTCTCTGGAAGTGTAGATGGATACAACTTCTTAGGGAAGTTGTGGAATGCCTATTGTCTTATTTAAAATAAAATCTCCCACAAAACACAGTCGTCATTAAAGCTAAAAGCAAAGACCACGGAGATTTGACTTGTTGCTGAGGATGCACCAGAGGACTTCTCACAGCTTCTGTTTCTGCTTCCTGGGTGAAATCTGGAACTGGTGCTGCGCTCCTCTCAGTTGGATAGAGCGTACAGGTCTGTGTGTTGGTACTGATTGGTCTTACTACCTAAACTGTGCTCTACAAATTATATTTCTGTGGCCTGCTCTTTCTTGACTATTCCCTGATGTAACAAGCAGTCATTCAAAATACCAGTGGGACTGGCCTCTCCCAAGACACCCACTAGAGATTGTTTCCTAACTACTGATTTCTACTATTTTAATGTCACAAAGACTCCTGTGTTTTGACATGAAAATTTTTATCACTCTAAAAATGAATTACAGTATTCCTCCGATCATAAAATGACCTTATGAAAGCAGCTCTTTTGCTGATGTGGTGACTATAGGTTTGCTTGACGTTATTCTGGTAACACAATTTGACTGGATATATTTTTTGGCATCTAGGAAACAATGACACTGATGGAAACTGATGGACCCAGTGTCAGAAAAACGAAACAACAACCAAAACCCACACAAACTGACTGCAGAAGGACACCCAGCAAATTGATAGGTGGATTGTGAAAAATCCCATTTCCAAAGGGCAAAGTCAATAGAGAGAGAAAGAAAAGAGAGAAGAAAAAAAAATAAAGACAAACCAGGACTTATATTTCTTTCTTATAAAACTAACAAAGAGATACTGAAGGGAATTTTAAAATTGTGTAGATGTGGACTGAGGAAGAGGGAGTTTTAACCAGAATAGTTGACATTCAATATTCATGTTTGTATGTCTGCCTTAGCCTTCCAATATAATTGTATTCATAATGTGGAGTGCCTCATTATTAAGCATCCTTTATCTTGTTCATACTTCTAGTCTTTTTCTTAGCTTCCAACATAAACATGTTCCAGAATAATGTGAACAAAATGCCATCCTCAGGAGGACTAGTATTTGTAGACATATTTTGTTGTGGGTGTTTCACTGCAGAAGACAAGACCTTTTCTTACTTTCCTCAAGGGCCTTTGTAAATATTTCTGCTTTCATGTTTATAAAGTGCATTTATATATAATCTCCCAGATCTCTAGACTGGGAGATTTAAAATAATTTTTTTAAAAATGGTTTGGGAATCAGCTATACGCAAACACTTCCATATATTTTGTCCACTCTGGAGTGAGCATTTGTATGTACCATAGATTGGTCGCTTTTCCCTGTCACTGAGTGGTAATGTCATAGGTAAGAGATTTGTGACAGTGCTTAAGGCAGAACTGTGATAAGTAACGCAGTGCCAAGGCTTCAGTATTAGCACAGCCAACACACTCCTCCAAGTAAATGATAACATTTACATATCTTGCCACCTGCTGACATCATGTTTCCATTTGTACTGACTCCAGAATCAGACTATATCTAAACCCAGACAGAAAGAGTTAATTATTCTGATGGTTTTGAGCAGTCTGGGAAGTCCCTGAGCAGCAGATTTTGGAAGCTGGGAGATTGGTGTGGCTAATATGTTCTTATTGTTCTGTTATATCCTTCTGTAGTCATCTAACTGTGGACCACTATTGTACGTAGAATACATATTGGAGAGATGGACATTTGGCCTTCTCCAGAATGGCCATTCCTATTGTTCCATGAAAAAAAAGACCTACAAACAAAACCCAATCAGTCATCCAAAGTCATCAATAACAAGCAACAATCTTCTTAACAAAATGATCCTGAAAGAAAACAAACAAATAATAATAATAAACTGAAAATCAAGCAAAAGACAAAAAAGTTTGTCAAAGTGACTTGGCTCAATTTTCCTTAGTTTTTGGCTAGAACATTTCCATTGATAGAGTTGCTAAGTGCATTCTATTTACAAATATAAACACTTGATTTTGATCAGCAAAAATGCATCAGTACACTTGAACAGTGTCAATGATGACATAATTACACTCACAATTTCCTCTCTGTAATGATTTTTAAATGTCAGCAGTCATTTTTTGTCTAATTGTAGCCTGCATGTCAGCACTTCCTCTTAAAACAGCATGTTTCTCTCTGCTGGAATTTCACACCTCTCCACTCAGTCACTCACTTCACCAGTGGAGATAATGAAGATGATATAGGGCTTCAGGATATTTTCACTCCTGTGCTGCTTTACCATTTAACATCAAGCAGGCAGAATAAAGTTTCTTTTGTTGTAGTGTCTGTTTTTTTTTTTTTTTTTTTTTTTTTTTAAGTGCAGAGTTTGATCATTTAGGCTGTAAATAATTATTTGATTTGAATGAACAAATCAAGTCTTCATTTTTCTGCCCCCCTGCTGGTGCTGTGCTAATAACCTGTTTAAAAGCATGGGCTTGTGTTAAAAATATTCTCATGCATCTATGTTGTAACCTTATTCACTGGAGGAGAAGGCTTGTCCTGCAGTGCCAGACAGTTTCTTGGTCTGTTCAGTGTTTGACGTGGTGGGAAGCCAGATGACACTTTCTCTGCAAAGGCAGCATGTTTAGAGATGTTACTGCTAGTGTCTTGTGCAATGGCCTAGAAAGTGACTTATGAAATGCTATTTTGCATGGTGCTAGGCCTCCAGAGCCCACAGCATACCACATGGGTGCATCTGGAGTTCATCTCAGTGCCCTCGTCCTCTTTCCATAGGTCACAGACTGCATCATCAGGTTTATGGAAGTGTATCACTTGTGCAACGAACTGGAAGACCTGCATTGAGGTTAGCAGCAAACATTTTCCACTCATCTGAATGTGAACTAAAGTTGGAAATGGGGGCCAAAGAGGCCTCCCTCAATCCAATTTGCTTGTGACTCCATGTCTCTGATGATGCTTAAGTCTTGGGTTTAGGAGATAATGCTTATAATTTACTGGCCCATTTATTATCAAAATAAATGAAGAGCCACAAAGAATGTATACAGTGAAATCAAATTAAGAAATAATGCTGATATGTCTGATAAAAAAGAATGCTATCAAATACTTCTAATTAAACACACGCAACCCTGTTTGTCTGTCTCAATGGGTCCCAAAAGATGAATGAATAAATAACGTGGTGTTGGGGGTGAGGCGGTCTGAAGGCCATGATAACTCATGTTATGTGTCCTCTGTGACGTTAGCACCACAGATGTGACGCATATATGCACACACAACTGTGTATGCGCCCACAGGTACATGGGAGATTGTGTGTATATTCATACAAACAAATGCTACACTAGTTCTCCAAATTTTTGTTAGTTACGCTGCAATTTGTATTGTACACTTTAATTTTTCCTTTCTGATTAAAATGGCTCCTCAGAAATTTCCTGTTGGACAGGAAAAGAGTTTTTTTAGCAATGAAGCCCTACCTGCTTCTGAGAAATATGCACGAGTAGAAACGATCTGAAAGCAGGTGCTTTTGGGTCACCCCACTGCATACGGCTATCCTCAAGGACAGTTTAATTAAGGAGCAAAGCAAACCAAAGATGCTAACAACCCAGCAATCAAGAAGAAGATAAACTAAATTCTTTGAGCACTTGTAGAAGAATATGGGTACTGAAGCCAGAGGAAGACCTGATATGGGGAACACAATGCGTGACACTATCTTGCTTATGTCTATCTTTGAGAGAAAAGGAGCGAGTCAAGTACTGGTAAGACTGAAAGCAAAAAGATTATGTGAGAGATGGACCTAGAAAGCAGAGACACTGATCTAGAACTTTCTCCCTAGCCTTTCCCTTCCCATTTTATTCTGGAGAGAAAAGGAAGAGAAAAGATTAAATTGTGTGTTATACGCTCATAGGGATGTTGGCTATACCAAACCTTTACCACTAAGTTTTCTTTTCCTATGAGCAGAATCCATTTCTATGCGCTGCACTATAAAAAAGAGCAACATGTCTTCTCCCAGTTGCCCAGCAAAAGCTAAATTGAGAAAAGGAGAAGGAAGGAAAGAGCCTTTCAGGAGTCTTTGGCAGTTCCTGGTGGTTTGTTGGAAGCAGTGAAAAGGGTTTTCTTTAGGTAAAGAGGCTACTTTGAAGAGCAAGGACATCTGTTTCTATAGAACTGCAAAAAGTAGTTATACTCATCCCTCTGATTCTTCAGGCACATGTGCAGAAGACAATGCAAACACTACAGAGTTACCTGAGCTAATTCTCAATTACCTAGCAAGGTGTTTTGGACTTTACTGCTGAGGTTCAGTGTTTTTGGTTTGAACCTCAGGCTTTGCAATAACTTATAAAACCACAGAATCGTAGAACGGCTTGGGTTAGAAGGGACCCTCAACATTTAAAAGGAAATTTGGAAAAGGAAAGGGGAAATGGAGTTTTCCATTTCAGTGGATCAAAACTATTTGATTATTTCATGTTACACGTACGAATCAAGTTTATGTTTTACATTACAGACTTAAGCATTCCTATATTTTCAGACAAATTAGTAAATGATGCCAAGAGACTATCATATTGTTCATTTAGTGGCTAATGTTGGTAAGGTCAGCCTGCAGGAGTACAGTCCCCATACCAACTGAAATAGGTTTATGGCTTTTCAAAATAAGACTGTTACAGCCTGTGCTGTTTGGCAGATTAGGCATGATTCAGTCACTGCATACAGGGCTTCTGCTGCATCTGAAGGTGCTTGACAGCTCATAAATTCATGCCAAAAGTATTTCAAGTTGGCCTCTCAGAGAACGATGCACATTACATTAGAGCCCACATCTGAAAACTTCAGTTGATATGCTTCATATGAACTTGAATTGAACCTCAACCTTAGAAAACAGGGCACGCTAAAGCATAAAGACAGCTGAATGGTAACCATGACAACGGGCCATCCAAAAACCATATGTATAGCCAACATTTATATATACCAGGCGGGATAACACATTATTTTGTGCACTTATTAATATCAGTTCATGCTGTTTGCATTATTTTTCACCAGCGAAACCATAAGTTATGCAGGTCTTTTCAGATAACCTGTTAATTTATCTTTGAAGCTTTTTGCCAATCTGACAAGGTGTATATAAAACGCATTCGGCCAAAACGTTTTAAGTTTTAGAATTGGATATCATATGGTCTCAAAAATGTTAAGTTGCACTTTAAAATTTATTTCTTTTGGTAACCTTGGTGTGATGATTATAGGTTGTGTTTCACTGACCCATAATATTGGCTATGCTATCTTTACATTTTTTATTGTGCCAAAAAAGTGATTTTTTTTTTCATATCTTTGCTTTATGAAGAGGGCTGCCAAGATTTCAAGTAGCTCACCATATTGAATGAGACTTTAGACTAGCTATGTGTCTATTGTTTTTTTTCCTTAATCTGACATAGTTAGTCTTTAGTATGGACCCTTGTAGGCACTGATGTAAAATGCTTTGTGTCTCATTTTTAATAAGCCATTTCACCCCAACCAGGGTACCTTTTTAATCTGCTTTTCTCTGACTAACGTGAGAAATACAGCTCTTTCCATCAGCTTGAATGGAAAAGATGTTTAGTTTACTTTGAAATACCCCATCAAGGGGCATTTTGTCAATGAGCATTTTCTAACATTTAATTGGCATCAAAAATACTTTTGCTGCCTGCACATTGCTCCAGTGAACGTTTGTATAGAGTAAGTAACTGAAGCCCCCCCCCCCCCCCGACCTGAAAAGCTACAGGTGCAGTGCCAAGGGCTGAACATTGATGACCTGGCCTTCTTGGGTTGTATCAGGGTAAGGCTTGTGGTAGCTCTGGAATTCATCTGTCATCTTTTCTTTTGACATCATATTGCTTTTCTACCTTCTTGCGTATTTACTTTACAGTATAGACACAGTGTTTATTATTTATTTGGAGGCCTAATGAAATGCAATTACAATGTTCTTCTTTCCTCTCACAAAACTAGGGTGTATGTAGTTCAGCTACTATTGGAGTCACTACGGAGAGAGGGAGAGAGAGAGTTTTTGTTTGTTTTTTAATATATATAAAATGCAGTCCAGTCAAGACATGTCTTAATCCTTTAACTACCTGACATATATCTTTGGGATCAGCCACTTCTGTTATATATCACATATGTGAGAGAAATGGTTAAGTCAGCTGCACCAGTGCAAAATCTCTGCTTTTGTGCATATCATTCTTAGCTCACCTGCTACACTGCCTAGTTACCCACTCTATTAAAAGCTTCCCTCAATGGATCTGTGGTCATAGAATTTAATCCACTCTTTGTTTTGGGACCTAGACCCACCTTGCATTTGTCCTGACCTTGGCAGCAGTGCTTGCAGTCTCAGAATAGTGATTTTAAGTGAGACTTACCCATCCTGCAGGGAGAAACCTTAAATGTTATCTGGTCTTTAATTTGACTTCCCATCTAGAGGACGTGGTTGGCTTTTCCCAGACTACAACCTGAGTGTAAGATAACATCTAAGCAGTATGGATAAAATGAGTGCCAATATTTGACTATACATTGCTGTGCGATTTAGCAGCTTGTTGTATAGGTGCCATTATAACAAATGGCCTAAGACACCTCCAAAACTTGAGCTGATGCAGCTCTCCTGCTTTAAACACACGCTTCTATTTCTTGTCTTTTCAAAATAATGAGAGCCAAAAAGGGAACTTTCTTTACTAATTCCCGGTGCTTATTCCAGGTTACGTATAGGTTAAGTTGGATTAATTCTCAGATGATGGACTGACAAATAGATGATAGTTGTTGGGTGTATCAGTGACAGCTGAAGCGATTGTGGCACCTGCCTTTTATTGATTTTTTTCCTATCTAAATTATCGCTTCCTTAGTGTTTGAAACCCTTTCCTACCCAGGGGAAAGCAGGAATAGAAAACCCTGTAAATTTTATCATATCCATTTAGATATACATCCCCCACTCCTTTCTTCATCTTGCACTTATTGGATGAATGGTACTATAAAGTTACTGTGAGCGAGAGCTAAGGACACAACTACACATCATCAATTGTCCTAGTACTGAGACATTCAAGAGCCAGTGACACCCTGCAGGCTTTCATAGACAGAAGACTCATGGCACGAGCAATAATGACCTGTCAAGCTGTCCTCTTGCTGTGACCCTTCCTCTGTCTGTTCAGTCCATGCACTGGCCTTGAGCTCTCTCAGGACACGTGCTACCGCAATGGCAAGAGTTTGCAGCTGCTGCTGGCACCAGCGATCCTGCCATCAGCTTCTGATGAGGATTCTGAAGGCTATTCAAGCCACTGAGCAGAATTTTAGCCTGGAATTGGTCCTGGCATAATAACTGTTTGGATGTCACCACCACATTGAAATTGCATGAGACGTTTGTTGTTTTTTTTTTTTTTTTTTTTTTTTTTAATAAATCTATCTAATGCCATCATGCTCCTTCCACCTTACATGCAGTTGGCCTAAGAAAACTTGATATTAAACGCAGTGTTAGCTGGAATTTGTGTGGCAGTGATGCTGTAAAATCTTGATAGGAACAGGGCATTTATAAACAGCAGAACATGCTAAGACACCCTGTCTCCTCCCAACCAAGACAATGGCTCCACACCACACCGAACAAAGCGAAACAGTTCCCAGCTCCACTGTGAAGGTATCACCATGTCAGTGTGGCGCTGTGCCTGTGCTGGCCTTGGCATGGTGCCACACTGATATGATCCACACTGGCTGGTTCAGTGCAAAACCCAAGCTATCTGTAGCAAGATTTAAATTCTTATTTGTAGAGAAAAGGGAAAAGAGGGGTTCCCTGTCGTGCAGTCCTTTGTGAAAAGTTTCTGCTTGCCCAAATACTTCGGGTCTTTAGGAGAAAAGAAACAAACTGACTTCTCCAGTAAATTGGGAAAACACACCCTTTACTGCTGCAGAGGTTCCCAAATGAAGCACAGCTGGATGGCTGCCAGTGCAGCCTTAGTACAGTAGTTGGCTAGGGAACAAGGATGCCCTGGCAACCACGCATTAGCAAGGCTGCTGCATAATCTTTAGCAAACTGTTGTGTGCTAAGCCTGAGGGTGGAGGAGGGCGGTGGTCTCTGCTTCTCAGTGATTTACGTAGGAGCTGCTGCAGAGGAGCAGGTGAGCACTCTCCATAGATGGAGAGAATGGTGTAGTGATGGAGCCTTAGATGTTTAAGGCTAAAGGGCTTTAAAAAAAATGGCAAGTGTACACTTACTCTTTCTTGTATCTGCTTGAAGCTACAAAATACAGCAATGGTCTTCACCGTCATGGGATGAATGATCTAAGGGAAGGTGACACGGGCTCCTTTTGAGAAAAACAAAGTTAAAGCTTATGAAGGGAAAGGGAGAAAATGTGAGTTATGAAAGGTAATTGCTTTAGACTGCACTTACATCTGTTTGAGCTATGATTTAGTTTCGCAACCTTCAACTCTTCCTTTGTGCAAGTGTGCATCAGTGCACTGGTAGTAAAGCACTAGTCGCACGTGTAACATGGCTGCTGGTGATTTCTCTTGCTGTCCTACGAGCCATATCAGGTGACTTCTTACAGCCTGAGGAAGCAAGGTAGGCTCTCCTCATACAACTGCTAAACCCCTTTTGATGACAGCCCACCACCACCTACCCCAGGCTAAAGCTCTCCAGGAGCTGTCACTACTTCTTTCATACACATAAACTACTGATGGAAGACAATAGGGGTCAGACCATGGTCTTGAATAAACTGCAGCATACCAGTGGTGCCTGCAACCATAAGAACTGAGGCCTTGTAAGTGTGTTCGTTAATTTTGCCTGCTAATGACAACCCAAAAACTACAGCAGCTCTTTGTGAGGTTCACACGAGGTCTGGTGGCTTCCCACACCCTACGTATGCATTTAGCCTTTGTGTGCATTCACCTTTGTGTGATAGGAACAGTGCCTGCTAAGGGGCAATGTGATACCATCACACGAGACTCTAGTTCACTGGGCAGCAGAATAAACTCTCAGGCAGATCTCATATATTTCACAAAGATGGTGTACATATTATTTCATCACATTCAATATTTATGAAATATTTTAAATTCTCAGAGGAATCATTATAAAGTTGCTATGGACATTGTGATTGCTATAATAACTGACAGGAAAAAGATTGTATTCTATTCTCTACATAAATGCTAATATTGTTTTGTTTCTTCTCTTAAGAGTACTTATGTGCTTTATAAAATTCATTTTGTATTTTTCCTTGTGTGCTCTGGTCTCTAGAAACTTTACAATGATCTTAAACATTGATGTTTGGGGTTGGTTTTTTTTAGTGTTCTTTTCACACAGACTTCTATGGAAGGTTTGCTAATGGTATGCACATTTGTTTGAATTCAACCCTTTAATGCTAGGGGAGGAGATCAGTTTGACATGGAATTCAACTGCTGTTGTTTTTTTAAGGAGAAAAGAACTGGTGGATTTAAGAGTGTTTGAGTATATCTGGTTGACTGAACTGTTTCCTCAAGGAAGTATTCATTCAGTCAATGTTCTCAAGGGTTAAGAAAACAGAAACCCATAGTTTTAGTGAGTTGTTGTTATGTACGTTGCCAAGGGAACTGTAGCTGGAATGTTTAAATGTGTTGTTCCTCCCCAAACCCACAGGAGTGGAGCTTGAGTGTCTTGGTGTGCTCTAATCCTTGCAATTAGCTTCTATGTGGTGGGGGGCTCACGTGGCTGAATCAGACCAAATACTTGTTAGTTAGTGGCACTGGGTAACATTCCCACCATTCTGGATGGCTCATCCTCATTAGCTATGTGAATCACAATCTAAAGCAGAAAATGAAGAATATTAAAAGCCTCTCTTAATGCCTCTCCCTGGACACCATGGACTTCTTTTAGTAACGCACATTATAGAAATTAAAGATCTCCAAGGAACACTCCTTAAGGCTTAGGTAAGAGAAATCATGAGGTGAATCGATTGATCTTGACACAGGTCTTTAGTATTTATATTGTCTTACCTCAAGTGCAACTTTACTTAGGTTCACTGGTATGTATTTGGGGGAAGTTCTATCGAAAACGATGTTCAACAGAGGAAGCAAATTTTAGCCTTGTTTCCATTTTAATGGTTCGTCTCATGTACTGCCAACAGCTCTGTGTGCAGACAATCTAATCAAACTCCCCTCACTGTGAAATCAGTAGCTGTAAGAAAAATCCATATCTGAATCTCTGTATCTGTAGAGTTCTACTGTGATTTGGGTCCTTCAGGAAACTGGGAAAAATCACAAGGTCCAAACACTTTTCCAAAACCTTCCACTGTATCATCACTCTCCAATATTGGTCCTCAGCTGCCACCATGCTTTTTCATGAGAAGCCAGCAGCGTCTAGCTGAGCCAAACCTAGCTGAGTGGCACTAAGCCCCTGGTTGAGACAGACCTTTTTCAAAGCAGAAACTGATCCACACTTTGGTTTATGTATTTCTTCTGGTATGCGGTAGGATCTGCATTCAGGGAAATGCTTTTAGTTCTCTATTTGGACTTCCCTGTGTGACTCAACATAAGATTTTTCATACTGTCCTAGATAAATCCTGACATAATTTGAGCCATTTCTCATTCCAATGGACATGGAAAACGAAGACTATTTCCTCCTTTGCAGCTGCCATGTAAAAGCCCTGTCTTTTTCCTTCCATAGGCTGAGCAATGCTTTTCCAAATCATGTTTTTTAAACAGCTGATCATAGAATAGAATCATAGAATCATTAAGATTGGAAAAGACCTCCAAGATGATCTGGTCCAACCATCCCTCTACCACCATCACCCGCTAAACCATGTCCCTAAGTACCACGTCCAACCATTCCTTAAACACCGCTGATGACTCTTATTGCCTTCTATGGCTCCTAAGATGCAGGACTTGAGCTGTGGCTTCTGAGACAGAATTAAAGTCTCTGTCTTGTCAGTGCTGAGGCAGATTACAAATGGAACAGAAGTTCTGTGTACACATCCTACTGTGACATTTCTTTTTTTTTGCCTCAGTATGAAACCGTTGACCAACAAGCTTTCTTTCTGCATCCAGATAGAACCAGTATCTTTCAGTATGTCCTGGTGTCCCTTCACCCTCCAGTTGTCTAAGCTGGGTGTCATCTGAACTGCAGAACAAGGAGGAAGACATTCACACTTGTATCTTTCACAGATCCATGTTCTCAAAACATCCTTCAAGTTCTAACATTCATAAAAAGCAGAAAAACAGACCCATATGATCAGTGACAGTAAAATCCAGGGGAGAGAATTCAGGGCTTCTGTCAATGGTCAGAGGCCAAGGGCCCTGTGTCCGCTCTGGTCAGAACAAGCTGGCAGTGCTGCAGCTAATGTGGGCATTCTGACAGCTCACGTTTCCCAGCCTCAGTGCTGGCATCATTTGCGTGAGACTTCCTGATGAGCATGATGGTTTGAAATAGAACAAAGAGATAAAGGCCAGATCCTGATCCATCGTTTCTGTGGCTCTTTTACTCCATGTCTTTTGAAAATGTGAGGCAAAAAAAGGAAAAAACGGGAATTTCAATAAAAATTCTTTTTTTTTTTTTTTTTTTTTTGGATTATTCTCTTACCTACATTCATGCTTCACGAAGCCTCCACACAGTTTATTTTGACCAGGCGTTTCTGCACACTTCTGAAAGCACAACTTAGGGCTGGACTGAGGTGCGTTGGCAAGAGCCGAACATGGCTTGCCTGCACTCTGCTTGGCTCAGGTTTGTATGTACTTCATCGCTCAGATTTATCTGCGTTTTTGTTTAAAATAGTCCTTTAGCAGTTTCCTTAGATAGCTAAAGTCTTCTAAACTGAACTCACAACAAAAACTCTGATATGAGCTCCGTCTCCTATGTAAAAAGCAACCTCTAAAATGTGGAGGGAAACTGTAACCAAAGCTCTGCACTCAGAAGAGTTAATCCTGCAATGGGTGCTAAACTCCAGAGCCCTAACGATGCATGGGGCGCTCCTTATGGTTTTTTGTTTATTGCCATTAGCAGCCACAAGGTGTTGGATGAGCAAAAATCTGCCTTTTTCCTTTTATTAGATGCAGGAAACTCTTTTGTGTTGGCAATGCTTCTATTTGTCATTCACAAAGTTTGTTTTTCTCTTGAGTTTTTTGGGAGCTTTTTATTTCCTGTCAGAGTGTGGAGGAGAAAGCTGTTCTCGTCTGCAAGTTATGCGCCCCTTACAGTGCCCCTTAGTTACACAGCACAAGGAAAAGAGAAACAGAATCCATGGCATCGTGCAGAAATGCTGCGCTATATAGTTTGCCCTGGTTAAACATTCCCAGAAAGGGAATAATACAACACTGTGGAGCTCTTGAATGTCTTCTGACCATTGTGCTGCAGAGGATGCAGGCGTTCAGGGTTAAACTGAAAGAGGGTTGGATTCTGGGCAAATTTGATTTCAGATCTGAGCGCCATGCATTAGAATTATTTCCGATTTGTAACAGTACAACAGTGTCTTCTCCGTACCTGAAAAAGGTGTCATCTGTAGCCCGGAAAAGCGATACACAGCTGCCACGAGAGAGCTTCGCTTTGGTTTAGCTGTGTGCCCCAAACTTCCCCCACTTTTCTTAATCTTTCTCAAAACAGCCTGGTGTATGCCTGCAAAATAATGCTGAAAGTTTTGCATGTACAGTTTTGGTTTTGTTTTTCTTTTTGTAGTATGCAATTCTGTCATTTTCCCTTTGTGCTCCAGATACCCAGTGAGATGTCAAACTGGAAAGAAAAAAAACAATAATCACATTTTGCAGAACCTGTAAGAGGAAAGGTTTGCATTTTTGGCTCAAGTTTGGGATGGCCTCCCTGTGTTCTCAGCACCCGTCTTTAATTCACTTTATCTTGCTCTAAAATGTGTTGGTGAGGGAAGCTGAGCCTCGAATCTGGTCAGCTGCAGGGGTTTTCTGAATTATACCTCAGTGCATTCAGAGCCAGTGGTCCCTAATCTAGCAACAGAATGGATCAAACCACTGGATCAAAATAGCAGCGTACATGAAATTTGAAAGTGCATCTGCATTTTATGACTTGTGTCAGCTGCTTTTTCTTTGCTGGCAGTATTTGAATCTTCCTTGTTCCTATGCATATGCCTTAACGCCTCACCTTCAAGATCAAACACTTTATCTGCTCATATTTATGCTTCTCCGTAAAGTATCATGCAGTATTTAAAGTTGCAAGGACCTTTCAAACTCACATGCTTATCACAGGCAAAGTCCACACAAAATGCTGGATGGCAGATCGCGTTTTGGCTGTGCATTAAATCATCTGCAACTGGGAGACGACAGGATGTTAACAGCGTAAACAAGAAAAAACAAACAACATCGAGAGCACACATTGCTGTTAACACGGTAGCAGAGAATAAGTTTCTACAGGCAAGTGAGCGTTGGTTAGGAGAAAAGCCCTTTTCTGATTTGTAATGTTACTGTAAACTAAGAGTTGTGGTTTATCTGCTGTTCTGCCAATTAATAACTTACTTTCTGCTATGTTCAATTAATCAGTTATCAGAAGTACAATGAATCAAACCTTTCGGCACACTCAGCTGGTGGGGACGGGGGTACACATCCTCCTTTTCTGCAGCTATCTAGAGCCACAACAACAACCGAGCCCATGGCCTTTGGTTAGCCTCTGCGTTTTTACACTAGGATTTGTTCGGTGGACATAAAATGGTAGCTCAGGCATTCCGAGCCATCACTACAGGGGGCCTCTGCAGGGGAAAACACAGCCCCTAAACATGCTCCACAGAGCGCCCCTAACCAGGTTCAAAGAATGCAGCTTTATCCACCGCTCAGAAGAAATCCCCACCAACTTTTACAGAGGCCACCCTCTGCTCACAAAACCTAGTCCCTTCCCTGCAGGCATTCGGGATCCTTTGAAATGGAAAATTTATGCTGTACTGAAATAATTCATACTATAATAAACAACCAGTGCCATCACTCTGCTGGTGTTCGGAGTGCAATTAAACCTGAACCTCATGTGAGTACAGCATTTGGGGTGAGGAAGTGGCAGGGAGGGGGTACGGGCAGCTCACCCCCAGCATTTTTTCCTACGGGGGCAGGTTTACTGCTTTCCCTCCCCTCCCTCTCCTTTCAATGAACCCCCTTTCCCCCTCCCCACATTTACACGGGGCACAGGGCTTGTGGGTGATTATATAACTTATAGGTCAATTTGTTGTTTGGGCAGAAGTGCCGCAAGAATGTGGTATGTTGGCCGAAGCTGTTTGTTTGCTTAAGTTCTCAGAGTTCAATGAGGTCATTTTCTCATCTTCCCTGTGTTTTCTGTATTTTCCACAGACCTGCCAGCCTCAAACAACACCCTCTTTCTTCGCATTAGAAATGGAAACACGTCCTCTGCAGGAATTTTCCACTTAATAGCTCCTGCTTTCCTACCGGGGGCCTCAGTGCACCACCACTGCAATGCTGTATTTCTTTCCACTGCAGTTTGACATTTCGCAGCCAGAACAACGAGCGGCATTCACTCCATCCTGATTTTTGAAAAACATACCTCTATAGGCACACAGAGAGCACCCAGTGCAGTAATCGGGGGAAAATGGCAAAGGTATTTAAACATCATTACAGGTCACCAAGGATGTGACATTGTCTCAGAACACTGATCTGTTACACAGACCCTTTTCCTTACCCCCCAATCCTCCCCCCTTCAACCCTTTCACATACACACGCAGACACCAAAGCCTCTGCCCTGCTCTCCCATTGCGAGCCAGGCTCACGTTCTGCACTTGATTGTAATTGTTTTCCTTTGTGAACTATTTCCTTTGCATATTTGCAAACTGTATACCAGGTCCTGATGTCGTGATGAGCAGAAATGCAGACTGCAGCTCATCTCAGCAGTAACCAAGGAGGCTGCTTTAAAATGCGCCGAGTGACCTGTCAGAAAGCAGAAGCATTTGCAAACTGTTTACTGCCGAGATGCAATGATGTGGTCTGAAATGCAGCAGCCTAAGGATTGGAGCAAAATGGGATCTCAGAGGCTCGGTCAAGCACAACCTGTAATGTTTTCTTTTTATCATTATTATTATTTTAAAGCTAGAGCTTTATTATAAATTATTAAGAGCTCATTTCCAAAAACCCCTTTGCTGTGTCTGGGAACTATTTTCATATTCCTTTACAGGAAGACAAATGCATGAAGGTAAACATTGTTTATTGGTAGAGAGAAGGTTTCCCCTGTCTGCACAGTGGTAGAGTCTCAGACAGCAAGGTCCCAGTAGGTCAGACTGGCACACTGAATTGCGTATCAAATGAAAGTGGTATTCAGGAGAAAGGCTGGAAAGAGGAAGAGGGGTGTTAGTAAGGAGGTTGTTCAAGCCAGGAGGGTGGGCCACAGAAAAACAACAAGGAAAAAAATAGGATTGATGATTTGCAGGACACCTAGGGTATTTCTTTCAGGGGGCATTACTTCCACTTTTAACCAGGAACAAGAGCTGGTAGAAAAAAAAGCGGCAGGAGCTGACAGCTTTGTGCTGATCAAAGGGACGTAGCATTGAATGCCTGCCTTTGCTAGCTATTTATTAGAAAGAGAGAGGGCTCCTTTGCCATTCTACTTGGGAGAGAAGGGATTAAAGATCAAAAAAAGAAAGGAACTGGCCTGACTTCTTTGTTCAGAAAATATTTCTCTCTTTTTTTCCTTTGTGTGTGTGTGTGTGTGCGCACGCTATGCTGTCCACTATAAGGAAAAACACCCTTTCTTTTCATGGTGTTGCTCCCTTTATTTTCTCAATGAGCAAAATTTCTGGTGAGGAACATTTCCAGCAGCATCTTTTTTTTTTTTTTTTTCTTTTTTTTTTTTTTTAATGTAAAGAAGGCCCCTTTTGGGAAACTTAGTTAACTGTCTTTTAGCCTGATTAACCTCGGAAATAAAGTTTAAATGCACTGCTGGGATTCGATTAGGAGCCTCACTTCACACAGATAACAGCAAAAGGTGTTAAAATGCACTTCACTGGTGCAAGTGATCTCATGTTGTAAAAATGATTATCCCCGGCAGAACAGGGAAGGATTAAGGGGCCACGTCTACATCTGGGAAACTCTGTAAGTGTTTTATTAGCATTAATACGTGTATTGATCACACACACACACAGAAGCCTGTCGGTACGGTGGCAAATGGCATAGTGCATTAAACCTATTTGTAAGTCAGTGAAATGTGATCGTCTTTATTCCTAGAATTGCAATAAAGCTGTTAAGCAGTTTCAATGAAATTGGGAAACTCCTGCTGTTACGACTGTGGATCATCGTGGATTACCTGTCATGTACAAAGAAAGAGTGTTACCTAAATAAGACTCTCTCATTCCAGAGCTTTTGGAGAAGTGTGGGGTAAATCTGGTGTTCTAGCTCTAAATCAATTGAACTACACTTCACATGAGTCTGATCAGAGAGACCCAACTGCTCTTTTATATCCTCCAAACATTTCTGTTACATAGACCAGGAAGAGTTGCTGCTTCCAAGTGCAAGCACAAGTGGGACTAGACAACTGTGCAAGCATGGCTGGGGTAGACACTGATAACAATAAATGCTGTTGACCAGACAAGTGAACAGCTCGGCAGCTGAACAGAACAGAACAGACAGTAGTTGGAAGGGACCTACTGAGATCACCTAGTCCAACGGCCTCACCACTGCAGGGCTGGCCAGAAGTTAAAGCATGTTACTGAGGGCATTATCCACATGCTTCTTGCACATGACAGGCATGGGCTATCAGCTGCCTTTCTAGGCAGCCTGTTGTGGTGCTTGACCACCCTCAGGGGAAAGAAATTTTCCCGATATCCAGGCTGAACCTCCCCGGCACAGCTTTGTGCAGTTCCGTTGCATTCTGTTGAACTTAGTTGGATACTAAATTCTGTTTCAGCTTGAGAGCAAACACAAGTATCAAAACGAAACATAGCCAAATATGCATGATTTTAAAGCAAGGCTTTTTATACTCTCTACTACCGCAGTTAGGCTAGCAAGTCAAGTACAAAGTGAAAATCATCAGGGTCCTTTTCGATCTACAGCCGTCAGCACTACCCAAACAAATCAAAGTCCTTCAGTGGAAATTAGGAATGCAAATCTTGAAAAAAAAATGTTCTCACATCTGTGCTGCAGTCTTCCTTCAACTAGGCTATGTTCATTGACAATCGCCATACTAGCATAGCATATAAGACAGTCTTGGTAAAAACTACTTTAGCACCATGATAGATGTTATAGTGAGACAACATCTCACTATAACAATCACAATATAAAAATATTGTAGTTACACATGTTCAAATCTTGTCAAGCAGTTGCCTCTTTCATTCCTGTATTAAAGATTTATTTCAGTGGATATTTGGAATATTGTATATGTCTATCACCACAGCAGTGACTTTTGTTATTTTGCTCATCAAAATGTCACCTGTCTATCAAGAAATCTAGGATAAGTAGGAGTGGGAAACTTCGTTGAGTCATGCACAGGCTCTTTTTCTGCCAACAGATGTATTACAAGAGGCACTTACATTGATGTGGAATAGCAACAGAAGTCAGCTTTCCTGACTGCAAAATTAAAGGAATTAACAATTGCCTCAAAAGGACATTTTAGACATTGCTCCAGAACATCAAGGGAGGGCTGGGAGGACTATTAAACCACTCCGTCCCTGACAATACAGGATTGCTGCTATTGCAACTAGTATTTGCAAAGGGCTTTGAAGATGAAAAGGACTCTGAAGGTGTTAAGCATTTTAAGTCCTATAGCATTTTGAGCCTGCTCAGCACTTGGTAGCCCTAAAAGCCTGGAGAAAAACTTAGATGAGGGCCTAGTAAGTAGCCAGGTGACAAAAGAGACAGGAAATAGGGATGCTAGATAAGTGGAAAGCAAATTCTATACAGGGATGCAAAGACGTAATTGAAAAGCCAAGCCTACAAAAATATGGTGAGGTTTTCAGAAATGACACCATTATGACAAATGATCAACACTGTTTCAAATGTACTGTATTTCTCCACCCATCCCTGAGTAGATTTTAAGTACCCTTCACCGCCTTGGAGTCAGATTTCATGCCAAAATGTCTGTGTTACTAGTTTTGCAAGTGCTACCACTAATTGAAACCACATAATGTTGCAGTTCTGAAATAAGGCAGGCAGGGCATCCCTGCTGAAAAGCTACCCAGCAGGACAAACCCTTTGTTCTCTTTCAAAAAGAGCTAATTCAAGGGAAATGTTGTTGTCTAAATCATTATAACTAAATGTATGCAGAATTTCCTCCATACCATCCCCCCACCTATAATTTTCCTTGTTAGCTATCAAAGGACTTCACTTCTCTTGTAAACTGCAAAAATGGTTTTAATATGCACACTTGTCATTTCTAGGTGTATAAATTTTGCTTTTGCAGGGATCCTACGTGGCACATATTGTGATCACCTGTGGGTAAGGTGGTTAATTAGAAGAGTCTAAGTCCTGTTTCATTTCATTTATACCAGAGTAATTTAAACTAGGAAAATGATCACAGCCACACTCAGTAATTTAACTCCCTCCTTTCAGGCTGTTTTAGTAATTATATTTTCCCTGAATGTGTTCAGGAAGCTTTTACACTGCTTGTTTTCCTCTAACAAGTGGGCTCGCTCCCTTCCCAGCTCCCTTCCACCCTGGCTGTTCGTCTTTCTGAGTTGTGTTAGCTTCGTGCCTTTGAGAAACAGAAAGATGCAGCTGTCATTATCTTGTTGATTATAAAATCTACAACAGGCAGAAAGAGTTAGGAAGGTAGGGGGGATTGTATGATTGCTATTGAGAAAAAGGCTGTACCCTCATCCTTCCAGCAGTACTTCCATTTGACCTGAAAGGAAGGGGTAACAGACAGACATTTATTATCAGGGCTTGGATGTCCCAGTGGATCAGAGCAATATGTGTCTGCATAAACATCACTCGACACCTGCTTTGGAAACCTCAAAAACCATCCTCAGCTCATTATGGGGAATAACACATCATATAATTTCATTCTAAGCCTCCTCATGGTTAATGGCAATCATTTAGCTACAAACATGAACACCGGTGGAATGGGTAACAAGGCTGTGGCCCAGACCTGAAGTGTCCCAGTCAAAGTACGTTCCCGGTCACAGTGGATGGAAAAATTGATGACAGCATCTATCTGGTAACGTGCAAATAACCTGCTCATTTGTAGCTTCGTAGTGAAGGCCTTGCCCACTGTGTGCCCTTTTAAAATCTGTCCTTATGGACCCTGACTCCAAGATTTAGGAGGACTTTCTGGGATGGAGCAACTTACAGAACCATATTTTTGTTTTCTCTCTAAAGAGACACTAGGAAAAACATGTCTGTGGTAATATCAAGATTCCCGGAATAGATTGCACAGTTTTTCTGTTGAAATTGCAAAGTATTAGACAAATAGGTAAGCACTGCCTTTTCAGTACTCTAAATTGTCTGGCCTTTACTGATGCTATTAATATTTCCAGGTAACCATGTTCTCATCACCCATGCATTAGTAAAAAATCAAATAATCTCATAAATTTCTGCATATTTCTGTATGTCTCCTACAGATTATACACCAAAGAAATCAAACTTTTAACATTTATTCATGTTGGAAAATAATTTTGTATGCGTGTTTTCTTGACTAAAAAATCTTATTTAATATGCCAAATAATTTGGTACTTATGAAAAATTATTTCTGAAAATTGGTTATCTTCTTTGTGGGGAAACACAAATCTCAACAGTGACATCACTTGTAATTTAGACAGCTGGTAGCGATCTAATTATTTATTTTCCTGAGTCCATGGCCTTTGGAGACACAGATTTCCAGTCACTGATTAGTCTCCAAGTAGTGGGAAACCTTTATGAAATATGGAACTTTGGAGGAGGCGGGAAGGATTTTCTTTAAAACAAGAAAAATGTCTGTGGATTTTGTTTGAAGCTACAATGTGTGATTAATGATTCTCTATTCATTGGAAAACTGTAAATCTTATTAAGTTAAATGAAAGTACACCAGTGTAAAATGCAGCCTAACTGAAAAAAAGAATTAGGCTTAGGAAATCCAAGAATCAACTTTTTTTCTGGGCAGTGAAAACTGAAGTGTACTATAGAGGTATTAAACTCAAATTTCAAGGAAGAAGCCAGATATTTTGTTACTTTCTCTCTGCTGTACAAAAGACAGGTCCTGAGCTTTTCCAAGGGTTGCACGTTGCTTGTCTGGGCTAATGGGTGAGTTATCAAAATGCAAGATTTATGACAGCTGTCAAGGAATTAATGAGCAGAATTATGAAGGCTGAGGAAGTCTTTGCAAATCCCCAAAATAGAAAGAAATCTCTGCTTGAATCATCTTTGTAGTGAATCGGTATGGCATCTGCTGCTATGAGTCTAAAAGCAGATGAATAGACAAAGAGGTTCAGATGCACAAGCTATGCTTAATCACCAGATAGTAACAAATAGGAACTCCTCCACAACCCTCTGTGAAATCAGGCTCAAATTAGCTACACATTCAAGTTTTAGAGCAACAATTTCCTCACTTCTATTTATGGGAAAACTGTAGTATTTATACCAGCCACAGAACTTCCTGCATCACATGACATGGATGATTTTCTAATTGACTCACCCTCTATATTGCTTCATCCATGGTCCCTTCGGAACTTTTTTTCACTGTTGAACTCAATGAAGACAATGTAAAGCACTTCTCAAGGGCACCTCCTGGCTAACTTTTGGGAGTGAAGAACAGAAAAATTAGCAGAACATTTCCTGATGCCCAAAATAAGCGTTTTGACTTGGAGACTTCATGTATTAACCTGAGATATATCTAACTGCTTACTGTGTTTTCACAGTGAACAGTGACAGAAGGGCTGCACAAAAGTTTGATTTTTACATAGTGTTTTTCATACTGAAGTTATCCCAGTAGACATAGGCAAGTAATGTGTGTTGACAGAATCTGTTAAGTGTGCTTACTGGATAAGCAGAATAGAGCAGTCATGTTGTGGTTAATGATAATTTACATAAAGCTCCACACAATGAGAGCTTGTTTGAATGGAAGAGTAGTTAAAACTTGGCCAGGGACTCAAAGGGTATCATTTTTTTCTCTTCCCTGCTTTCCTCCCTCACCAAAAATCTGTAGATCTTAAACTGAGTGAGTAGCAACCTGAATTATGCTTTTCATCTGCTCCTTAACGTGCCTTTTTCTCATTCAACCAGGCATAAAATAGTGCACTTTGCTGCATAAAGGGTGAATGTTGCAGGAGTGGATTTCAAAGGCATTAGATGCCTAAACATGTAGTTAGGAGTGCAGCAGGAATTATCAAAGGTGAAGACAGAAGGTAGTCAGTGGGAATTAGGAGCCCTCCTGCTTTTATAGCTGCCCACATGACTTCAAAGAAACACAACCCAAAACATCCTCTTGAGGATCACTGGCCCAACAGCCAGTTCTACAGGAGCTGGGCTGAATCATTTCAGTTAAATTAAGAGGAAACCATTCTAGTAATTGGAAGCAGTAGATCTATTTCAGAAGAGGTACTGGGCCCATTGGAGTTTACATTGTTTACTGCAGAACAAGATGGATCTCTGGCACTCGTGGTAGAAGCCCTCAAGCACATCTCAGCAAGGTTGCCAATGAGGTCCCCAGTTAATGTGATAGCGAAGCATATTTAAATCTAGGTATTAATAAAAATGAAGTTAGGCTCAAAACAAAACAAAACCAAACCAAACCTCAGACCAGCAACAATTAGTCTATTAATTCAAGTAATGCTCTGTGAGTAGATGTCTGAACTATCTCTGCCGAATAGTTTGAGGTTAATTAACACTATGATATGGGTCTCTTCTGATAAAGCTATTCGATTTTGGATGGAGCTCTACAGTAGCCATTGCGAAAAAAACCATTTGGACACTTACCCAGGGTGTGGAGCAGCCAAGTGCCTGTCTCTTTATCAGCATAAACACCAACAGTCGGTCATTTGACAGGGTCCTGACCATAGGGCCTGCAGCAGTGCAAAGACTTAAGTAAAAGTTTGGTATTCTTGTAGACATGAGAAGAGAGCTGTACACTCAAATCGTCATGAAGAAATTCACACTTGCTTTTGCCATACTTGTACTTGATAAGACTGCTCAGAGATGATACATTTTCTTTCTTAAGAGTTTGCTTGCATAGAACTAATTCTAAGTTCGGATTGCACCTGGGGAAGATAGTGCAAAGTAGTAGATTTTTTCTTTCTATTTCACTGATAGTTCTTTTATTTGGACAATGCTGAAAACATGCTAGATGTTTGTTGTACAAGCATGCCCAGATTAAAAACAACAACGACAACAATACACAAATAAATAAATAAATAAAAGGGTATATTGAATCATTTACAGGGAACAGGTTGGTGCAGACTTTCTGCTGGGGTAATCACATGGGGAGAAAGGATTAATGTCTCTGCATTATTAAGCTTTGGTGCACTTGTCATAACCTTCTACCAGCTTTTGCATTTGCTGACTAAAACCTGGCTACCAGATGGCCTTATTTGGCTTTGCCTATGCTTCTGAGACACCCTAACATCATCCTGTATTGTATCCAGAACCCCTCAGTGTGTTGTTATACAGTAAGAAGAGTGAGTCTGGCACCTTTCATTAGCAAACCATGCAATAAATAGCACGAGATCCACAGGAACCAGCTGATGCTGTTTAGATGCTCATTTAAGTCTAGCATTTTTCTGACCAATCTTCTCTGGATTTTAATTTATACAATAATTTCATATGTCTATTTTAGTTTCTGATTATTTTTTTTCTTTTAACCTTCCTGCACCAGGAAAAGCAGGCATAAAAGCTTCAATCATCTAATTTCTCTGCCATTAGTTTTCTGTTTTTGTAATTCTAGTGCCAGTATTGACTGAAGTTAACCCCTAAATTTGCTGGTATAAATTGAAAGTAAATTGGCCCTGATATATTTCCCATCATCTTCCAGGTATTTATTTCCTGCAATGTTTTTTGGTCCTCACCCCAGTGATACCTATTTTTTGGCTTTTTCCACACATTATACAAAAATGTTCAGCAAAACTAAGTTTTGAAAACAGAATTTTCCTCTTATTAAGACTTTATGAAGCAAATCATGAGGTTGAGAAGTCGTGGTATTTCATAATCAGTTAAGCAATCATCCTCGCGTACTACCGATAGCTACATTTTCGTTCTATTTATATTCTTCCTATATTCTCTATTCTGCTAAGTCTGAGGCAACCCTTTATGGCACTGACTGCTGTTGTGAGCTCTGCCTTCCATCTCCCAGCTAGCCCAAGTACCCATGGCAGTCTACACAGTTGTTTTTAGCAGTTCTGGGCAACGATCACATCCATGAAAAGTTCCGGAACATCTTTTAAAACTGGAGGCTAGCAAGCCCTTAGCCATGAGGTTTCATTAGTGAAGGCTGGACTAAAAATCTGTAGGTGCAAAAAGTTTAGCCCTTCGGCCTCAATTCTGTTGAGGAAACCACTACAGGGCCTGCAAGGTATCTGACTCAGTGCAGAAGTGCCTGAAGGACACCTTTGGACCTGGTGTTCTCCACAGGCTCGGACCAGGCAATGAACCCTGAGCTGCTCCTGGCTGCAGCCCTGCTGCCAGGCCCTGGGCCGCTGCCTCTCCAGCTCTTCTCACAGAGGTCGCTCCTTTGGAGCCAGACCAGGACTTCTGCAAATATTGGCTGTGCCAACAAAGTGTGTGCATGGGGCATGGGCTCTGCATTAGGAAAACCCCTCAGCAGGATCCGTTTAAGGTTATTTCGTGACTGCTTGTTATTACCTAATATTAAAGGTGTAAGAAGAAAATGAATGGTCGTTAGCCTGTGTATGTGAGGGAAGACCTTGACATCTTGCTGCCATGGGTTGTGTTGCCTCTTGCAGTAAACCTCTTCAGACAGGGTTTGGTGCAAACTAGAGGCTGTGCACTTCCACACACATCTGCCTCCAAGCTCAATTCTGCTTTCTGTAGCTAAAGCTCAAGGTCCTGGTTACAAAATTTTGAGGCTCCACAGTTGGCAGTTCCAGGGAACTGCCATTTGGCAGCTACTCCAGTAATGTCTTTTGCTCTGTCAGGCTTGCAAGGTCCTGCAGTTAAAAGGCACACAGCCATCCGAAGGTGAGGCAGGGAACGGAGTGAGTATCTATAGCCATTCAGGCACTGTGTTTTCATAAAGCAATTTTTGGCTCATTTAGGTAAATAATGTATGTAAGCAAAATAAATCTCTGCAGTTCTACATATGAAGCCGTGTTTGTCACCTATTTTTGAATTCTTCTAGTGATATTAGAGAAATCCAGCCACACGAAGAGTAGGAATAACCTTCATTGACTTGGTCACATGTTCTCAGTATCTCTGTAGGACTGGGTCCTGCTACAAAGACATAGTCTGTGCTTGAACGTTTGCTCATCAACGAGCTCAGCAATGATCTGACCAGACACTGTTGCCACTGGGGAGCATCATTCACACAAGCAGGGAGAAATCTGCGTGGTCAGGCCCTGGGCTGAGCACCTATGTGCTACAGACACGGGTGCAGCAGCCCTCACTCTTTGCCCCTCTTTAGAACCCTCTGCGGGGCCTTTGAGTCCTGTGACATAATTTGCAGTGGCAGCGTCTCATGGTGCTGTCTTTGCAACACAGCTCTCTTTAGCTTTGCTGAAAACACACACACAACCCCCTCATTTGGAGCTGCATAGAAGGGCCGAGAAAATCTTCTCTTGGTGAACGTTGAGGGGGGTGACCATTGCCACTAGTGAGGCCACCTTCCCACCCCTTGTTCAAGCAAGACTGAAAACGCTGTAGTTGGCTGACTGGAGGAAATTGTGGAAGAATTACAAACACCAGGACAGAAACACAGTAGGCTGTGATGTAAATCTTTGGTGTAACAGGGGATCAATGAGTGTCAATGCAGTTTTATGAGCATACATTTATTTATTAATGCCATCACTTTGAGGCAGAGCCTACACGTCCTAGGGAAGTGCTGCAAAGCTCCCACACCTCATTATATAGATGCACGTAAATCTGCCATGTGTCGTAAATGAACTCAGAAAGATTTATTTTGGATGTTGCCTTTCTAAGCTCTTCTAATGTTAGCTCTAAGCAAACATGCAAACAAAGCCTCGCAACCACACGTGGAGAAGCAAGTTGCTAGCAGCATTTCAACCACCTGTCCGAGGGAGCTACTTTGGGCTGCGAGATGTGCCAGCAATGGGAAGGTCAAAGTGAAGATGCAGGCAAATGGAAAGGCAGGGTCGTGTCTTAGCACGGAGTACAGCTGTGCTGCTGTGTCGCCCCTTTGGCTCCCCTGTCTGTCTGAGTCCTGGGACTGCTGCTTGGCTGGGGAGTGGTGGACAGCAGCAGTGCAGCCCCCCTGCAAGCTGACCGGTGAGGGATTGATCGGGTATTTGTGCTGCTGCTGAAAAGGAACGAGCAAGGTGTGCTCATCTCCTAAAGCAGAAGACATGGGGACAGAGACAGCCGGAGCAGGCCACCTGCTCCGACAACTCTGGTGACATCCCAAAGCCAGCAGCACTCGGATCCCACGCTGCTGCCAAGGAGTGCACAGACCCTGTGCAGAGCCAGGAGAGTGCACAAGCAAAACATGGCCTGGAGAGCTCACCCTCAGGCAGCAAATAGGAGAGAAATCCCAGAATTTTCCAAATTCTGAGATATTTCTAATCCTGTTTCTAATCTGGAGAGGAGTTATGCTTTCTACCATAGGCCAGGGTGGGTGAACAGGTTAACACTTTCCTAATTAGCATCTAGGGGAAGGCTCTTCTTGGAGACTCCTGGACTGCCGTAAGTGGCAGGATGATAAAATCATCCATGGCACAGTGACTTTGTAGTCAACTTAATTAATAAATCAGAGAGAGAGATCACACTTGTCAGATGCATCAGCAAATATCAAAGTCCTGCCCCATAACCAGACCTGCCCCGGTGTTGAAATGAGAAATGGGCAGAAATTTCTAAGTGTACTTCCATGGATTAGTCTGCATTGCCAAAGCTTAACAACTTCTGAAGAAGTACAGATTCAACAACTTTTAAATGTGAATATTCCTGTGGTGCAGATCACTTACAATCAGAGAAATAAAAAGGGAAAAACAATGAATCAAAAAATGTATTTAATTTTTTTTCCAATTTAAAATAGACCAATGTAACAGTTCTCTTTTGTAATATTTTCCAAAGACCACGTTTTGTGTTCCAGGGTGGAACAGAAAGAATCTGAGATCTTTAAAGTTATCGCAGAATAGACCTGTTTTCCTCTGGTTGACTGTGTTAAGTAGGCTTGAAGTTATAAGAACTACCCTCAGAAATCAGAGATGAAAAAGTGAGGCATAGGCAGCTGAGAAACTTTTCTGTATGTTTAATTCAGGACAACAATAGTCTGTTGTCATCTTCTCTGATTCCAGGGACAGTAATATCTTAAGGACCACACATAAGATCTTTGGAATGAAATAACCTTAGACAAGCGAGAACCCACCCACAGAGCATCTAATAATATCACACCAGAGAGAAAGGGCCTTTTTTTAAAAAAAAAAAAAAAAATTTAAGTTGCCTTTATCTGTCTCCAAATAGCTGTGCAGATGCATAGCCCAACCTAGCAACTTTGCAAACATTAACACTTGGGAATAGTTGATAAATTCTGCAAAAGCCAATGTCTGTACTAGCTCTGCAATAGATAGAGCCTGCAATTTATCGGATTAATAGTTGCAGTGTGGCAGTCTAATATCAAAAGCACTTCTTTAGTGGCAAAAATGGAAAGCATTTTTAAGCATTTTCATATTTCTGAAGATAACTTTCATGCTGTTTCTGCAGCTCGTGAAATCACTGTTTCTGGAGGAGTTATCATCACCTAGCTTACCAGCTGGCCGCTGGGCCTGCCCTTCACTACTGACTTGGCTTTAAAAGATGGCATCAAAATCAGTGAACAAAGTGGCAGTGCCTGCTAGTAGAATTTCCTGATTTAAATACAATGAATGGATCAGAATACAGAGTTAAATAAAACAGAGTGGTAATCAGGATAGATGGCGAACTTGCTGCCCGTCTGTCCATGCCTATCCCAAGCTGTGAGGCTGAAAGCCCTTTGGGACCCAGGATGCATCTTGTTAATATCTGTAAAGTCCTTGTCACATTTGCAGCTCTGCATTACTATTAAAGCCAAGCTGAAGATTCCAGCGCTGTACAGAAAATTAAATGCTTATTAAAATTAACAAGACTGTGGAGCTCAAACACAGTGCCCCTCTGCTTCGTTCCATGTAGAGAGCGTGTCCCTGTCCCTTGTTCGTACAGCACAGATCCCCGATCTTTGCAATTGCCCACACTGCAAATTAAAGCATTTTACTGCATATTCTTCGAAGGAGACAAGCATGGAGGCCCTATAAATGTGCTATATTGTACCGACAGATAGACAAAAATATGCGGTATGAATTTATTTTTGTTAACAGTCAGAGAAATAATGCTAGTTATTTTAACTCGCCCTTGGAGTTACTGCTCTGAAGGAATGTGCTAAATGCTATGCATTTCTCATGTGTCTATTTGAATACGAAGATTCAACAGCATGAGGCGACATCTGTTCTAAAATAAGTCAGTGCTTGGCATCTTGGTGTGCACTGTGCTACGATTCGTCAGATTCCTTGCAATGTAGCTAAGATCTACATTTTTAATATTGGCTAGCAATCCCTCCATTTCTGGCTTGTTAGCCTAAATTGCCTTACAGATGTTGGGTGTTCTGAGAGCAAGCACTCTGTGCTGCTTTGGAAAGTCTTAAATGAGAAATCCAGTAATATTTTGGGAGGCAATCCAGAATTATCAATTGCCTAAATACATGAATATTTCAAGTGCTCCTGAAGATAATAGTGCTTGAAAACCTCATGCAATAATATTCTGAGATGCAGAGCTTACTTCCCATTATATCTCTTCCAGCGTTGATCAAATATTATCTGCTACTTCTTCCAGAATTCATGAGTGGCTCTGTGAGACTTTAAAATATCTTTAAAATTTGGAGTTGTTTAGCTGAGTCAGAAGCCCTGTTGCTCTGTTGAGAAGTTTCAGTATATAGCAAGTTCAGATTTTTTTCAAAGGCAATAAAACAGCGCTCTATTTTTTCCTTGGGCTGTGAATTTTGCAAGTCATTCCAATACTGTTGGACAATGCTACATGATTTGAACAAAAACTGAGCCTGCAATTATCCAAACAAGTGCAATAAGCAGCATTTACTGCCAAACAGAATTCAATTAATGATTCGTAGAAATAGCTTCATTTGAACTTGAAAATCTTAGGTAATAAATACATAAATAAATCAGCTCCCAAAGACCTCGAATTTACCACAAAACCAGAGAAGCAGGTGCTGATAATTACTGTCAAGTAGTACTTTTTGTCCCTGGCTTCACTTTCAGATCGCAGTGGATGCAACATCCAACCTGTGCAACACCTGACACTTGCACTGTTCAGCCACTTTCATTTCACCCACCGGTAGCCGTCTGAAAACAGCGTGCCTGAGCTGGCTGGCTGTGGCGCCTCGCTACTCGCTCCAAACAGACGGATATGGCCAGCGGGGGTGCAATGAGTAGACCTTTTGCAGGTACTGAAGTTATTTGATGTAAAACTCTCTCTAGATTTGCTAAAAAGCAGAGTATAATTCAACTTTAAACACAAGCAAGCACTTTGCAGATGTGCATTTCTATTCCTGTCTTCTATTTTATTAGGTCAGTCCTGGGCACGCATGTTTTCATCTGCTAGAACCGGTATTGTTGAAAGCCAGGGAGCAACAATTCCTCCCCAAACACACAAATACCATTTTTTTTAAAAAAACTAACTTGTGAACAACTGTTCAAAATTATATATATATAAAAAAATAAAGCTTCAAAGCCACATCATAAAGAATTTGTAGAAACTGGCACATGTGAGGGTCTGCTTCATAAATGCCTGAATATGTAAAAAGTACTGTGTGACTTCTCTGATGAATAACAACTGAGCAGCACAGCTTGACTTTCAAATATTCATAATCAATTCATTAAATAAGGAATGAATGGAAGAAAATTATGATCACAGATATTCCACAAACAGAAGGGAAAGCTAAATGACAATTCTGATGTGTCCTCTGAATATTTTCATGAGAAAACTATATTAATATTTAATGCGTGTATTACCTTTTTCAGTCTGCTCTAATTTAAGTGAGTTTCATTCCCTGTGAAATGTCTGCTAATAGAATACTAATGCTACTGATCGTTGCTTGCCATACAATAGTAATGCTACTAATAGTGGCTTGCCATACTTGGGAAGGCAGAAGTTAATAGTACTAACGTCTGTGTCTGAAGATGTTATTCTTAACACTGAATTAGGGAATGTTGTAACCACGTAAATTTATACACCAGCACAATAGAAATGGAAGCAGTGTGTCAGAGTGAGCTATTTAATCTATCTACATAAATACTTAATCTCACAGATGGCAAACAACCCCAGATTTGAGAAACAGACTGTGAGCAATACTGGTACTAGAGAAAAACATGTCCCTAAAATGGCAGAAGCTGGGGTGTCTACCAGCAGAGTCAACACACCAAGCTTCTGTTTAGCCCGAGTTGCCAGATGCCTGCCCTGAGCTGCTAGCTGGTTTTCCCAGGTCTGTGGCCCACTGTGAGCCTGGCGGTGCTGTTTTCTCCCTTTGAGCCCCCGATGACTGTTTATGTATGGGTTTCTGAGCAGTGCCTGCCAAGCACCTCCAGGGCGGTTAGCAGGAGAACCTTGCCTCCCGTGGGAAGTTCCTGAAGAAACCCAGCCCTCCTCCTCCCAGGCCTGGCTCTCCAGAGTCCTACTGCCTCCTGCTCTTCAGGACTGGCAGATGGACTGGCCCTCCACAGCTTCGTTGCCTTCAGCCATACATTTCAAGAGAAGAAACGTGCCACCTTGGATTGTTTTAGCTCAATCCAGCTCCGTGTTACCAAGTACTAAGGGATCAACCCAGTAGCTACACCTTAGGAAAAGCAAAAGCAAACTGCATGCAGGACTTGATGCACTCACTTGATGTGAGGAGGCATTTCGTTCTGCTTCATGCCACCTCCTTGTAGTTCATTATTTTCTTTCCAAGAGGTCCAAGGAAATAAAAAACGTTTAGAGTTACCAAGAAGTTCATGAGGAAATGAAGGGCACAGCCACACATTCACATGCAAATATAATATATACAATTAAAGGAACTGAGGGCTTAATGAATGCACTAAAGAAAGGTTATTTTAAGTGCCTGATGCTAATGATTTCTCAGTCAGCTTTCTGATATCTGTGGAAATGTTTGACTTTAAAAAACAGTGCTTCTATACAAGTTTGTTCAAAGATGTTTAAAAACAAACTTCTGTACAATGCTAGGAAGGAGGGACCTACGTCAGTACGTCTGTGAAGAGATATATAACTGCAGGAAGAAATGCCAGCCAAAGGGGAAAGAAAATCCTACAGAGCTTGAGCATAAGGAAAAGTACAACCAGGCTTGTTGTGGCAGCATGCTCAGGACTTCCTTGAACTAAAAGTGTCACCTTTTAGCCAAGTTCTTGCTAAATTTCTTTGCTAAGTCCAGTTTACCAAACAGAATAAGCTGAACAAATTTCATGTAGATTACAAAATATTGAATGTGATCTCCTTTCTATTGGGGTTGAGATGAACCACCTCAATTAATTCCTTACCCATGGCGCCTCTGCCTGATGGCAGCCAAGCCTTACAGGGAGACAGGCCAACGCTTCAGCAGACAACAAAACCTCTTTTCTTAAGAAGCTGCTTCTCACACTAGAAAAAACGCGGCTAGCTTTTTTTTCATCGTTTGTTTAAAATAAACTTTTTGTGCTTCCCAGGGCAGCTCCTGCTTCCCACGTCATCTCCCGGCGGGGAGGTAGGTGTCACTGCTGAGGGAGGGTGAGGGGGAAGGCAGGTGGCCCTGCAGCCTGGCAAGGCTCTGGGGCAGGGTCAGCAGTGCCTGGCGCAGGTGGCATGGGGCAGTGGGGGGTCCCCAGCCCGGCGCCCCATGGGGACACCATCCCATGGTAGGGAGTCACCTCCTTGTGCTGCACCGCGTGCCCGCAGACCCACTGACCAACATCTCCTGGCTTCCACTGCCTTTCTGCTGGTAGGCTCAGCCCCTGAACCAGGAAGGAAAATCACAGCCTGACCGACCAGCACCGAAAAGTTGCCAGAATCAGCTCTGAAGCACAGAAAGGGGGGCTACATTTTATGTCATCTACCATTCTCCTGCTCACGTGCATTTGATGCCAGGTGATGCTAAACCAAGGCTTGTTCCTAAGGGAGGAGGAGCTGGGAGAGCAATAACCCACCTCAGAAGCAGGCAGAAGTGTTGCCAACAGCCTGAAAAATGGAGGACTGGGGCATTTTCTCACTTTTTACCTCACTCTAATGCTATTCCAGAACAGGAGTGTAATAAGTCAGTGCAGCGAGAGGTGGGAAGGCATGCTGGGTTAATCCTGATGTCTACTCCGACGGGCCGACAGCGCTAAGTCTTCTTTTTAGCTGCTGTGTGCAAGTGATTCTTACATCTGAAGATGCACCGAGTTACAGACTGAGCCACCTTCGTTCACCTCAGGCATCGGATTTACCGGGGGCACAGGAACAAACTCTAGAGAGATCCTAGAGGTGTTTCCTCTCTTCCTCTGACCAAACCCAAGCAAATTCCTCTAGAGAGATGTTTTCACTGCGTTGCCCTGCCTAAGTGTTCCCTTTTACACAGATCAGGTCACGTCCAGATACGAATAATACACTGAGAAAGTAAGTTGCTGAACAGGCATTTTGCAGTGCCCAACCTCCTTACAGAACCACAGCCTTTCTGTGCATCCTATTGCTTCTGAGAGATCACTGGTAGTGGCTGCAGTGAGGTTTGAGGGCTCGTCACTTTCGTAGCTGTAGAAAAGGAGAGGCTTTCTGCACGAGGGTTTGGAGGATGAGACTGAGGGCTTTATTCATAGTGCCACCACGCTGCCCCAGAGCTGTGCCTTTTTCTCCCCTCTCCCTGGAGCATATGAAGTGCTCTGAGAGCAGAAAAACAAATTCGGTCATTGACCTTTCCCATGACCTTGACACAAATCCCAGCTTGCATTGACCAGCACAGCGCCTACTTGAATGAGACCTGTCCCGTCCTCTTTCTCACCATGCCTCACCCATTTCAAAGTGGCAGAAACAGAACAGAAACCAAAGTTCAGATCGCAAGGAGGATTTTTTTTATTTTTTAATAACAAAACCCTGGAGGCCTCCCTGCCGTCATGATTTAGGGAAACTAAGTTATTTCATTCTAATTCTGATATTTAGTAATGTTGACAGCTTTAATGCGTTATAGATCCTTCAGATCTTATTGTTAGACCAACTCACTTTTACAAATTAAGCTGAAAAACAACCAACGCCATAACTCATGAGGCTGATAGGTAATGACAATTGTGCTTGCATTTAAACACAGTACATTTAATTTCCTCTTGTTCAGCATCCTCTCGTCAGAGAGCACCTTAACATTTTCACAGCACAAATCGTATCTTAAGTTTGTGTTATGGGCTACTTCTGCCATGGGGGAGTAACACAGATCACTTCACCCTCTTGGCTAACTCACAGTAGTACAGCAACTGCAGTTGCTTATATCAAGTTCCTTACAATCAAAAAAGCATTTAGGTGCAGTATTCTCAAGGACTTATGGTTAATTCACAGCTCCCATGGTTAACTGTCACTAAAAGCCATAGGAATTTAGATGTATAACTTACTTTGAATGCAATGCTGCTAAATATCTAATGCTGCTAAACTCTACGGCTGTGTGTGTAAGCAAGTGCTCAGTTTTGGCCTGAACTAGGTAATTGTTTATAGTGGGGCCGGCAAGATTCAGGGCACAGGCAGCAGAAGGATTTGCTTTCTGCAGCTTTTTTAAAACTGTGCACAAGAACCCTGCAACTGGGAAATCCCTGCAACTGGGAAATCCCTGCACGCCGCCTGACCAGCTCCAGTTCTAGGCTGAGAGAAATGAGTGTGCAGAGGGATTTTCGCAGAAGTATTATTGCACTGCTGCTAATGAGGGGCTAAAACCCCTTCATCTCCACTCCTTCCCTAATGAATCCATGTTGTTATGGGTTTGCCCAGACTTCATGCCAGTGATTTCTCCTCCACCAGGAAGGAGACTTGAAAAGAACTGGGAGTGTGGTGTGAGGCCGTTAAGTGATGAGAAGAAAAATTTTGTAGCAAGCCATAGTGCAGTTCAATTGGCAGAAGTGAAGAGAAGGATCAAGACCCAAGTATATACCCACGTCTTTCCACACCCTTTAGGCTACTAGTCAGTTTTGGACCACAGTCTGAATGTGTGTGATGACGGAGAAAGTGTTTTCCAGAGTGTTCATCACAGGCCTAATTTGATCTCCTGTAAGTCGATAATGAATTCTTGGATTTCTGTCAACTGAAGCAGAGTTAAGCTAATGCTAAACAGTTTTGAAAAACTCACCCCAAAACCTCATCCAGCCATTCAATTCCCATTAAGGATCCGCACGTATAAATTCACAAGCAATGCAGACGCACAGTCTCGGTTGCTCACACTGCACGATCAGGGCAGAGTGGTTTATATGTAGTTACCGAAATGGATGCATCCCTTGCTCTTTTAGAAGTAGGCATTTGATTTCTTTGCATGAGGAATTCAAATATGTGCTCAGCACATGCATAAGCCATTGCCCACGTATTTTTGCAGAGAGGCAGAGGACCAGAATAAAACATTTTTTGTTGTTAGGTGACTTTCTGTTTACGAAGACATCTTTCTTCCTCAGCTATGCAGCTTTAAAGAAGAAAGAAGGCTTTAGTTCAAAGAAAAGCTTTCAGCCTTGTTTAAGATGATCTTGAAACTTACTCAGTGTTTTGTTGCTCTAAATAATTATGCCAGCTGCAAACCATAAAGATTAAATATACGATCCTAGCCTGAGCAGAAGGCTAATCTCCCACAAAGGGAGATGAGCCAAAGACTACATCAACTCAAGTAGGGATTTCAGCATTGCTCCTGCATTTTATAAGGAAGGTGTCCATATACAATCCTGGCAGAAAGACAGACAGATGAGGAAGGAGAAAACTTGTAAGCTCTGTCATGGGAATTTTGAATGAACTGCATGATTTATCTCATTTTTTTTTTAAGTAACAGGAAAGGAAAACATGATTAGGAGGATGTTGGAAATCAGACAAGCAACTTTTTACAGGAGGGATGATGACTTTTCCAAATTATTTCAATAGAAATCATCACGGCTATTAATATTCAATAGCTAAGTAAGAGCTCTTTAGAAACAGAGAAAACAGAAGGAAGCAATTGCATATTTCAAGTAGAAATCACTTATCTGTCTGAAAGGTGTCCCTGGGGACCTGTGCACTTCTTGGTGACCAACCCTACAGTCTAAATTGGGGTTGTCTGGCCTTGGTGGTCAGCTGTTATTAGGGGCTTAGAGAGGGCCTTGATTTCATTTCCCACCTGAGAGTTTACCCTCACGTTTTCACACCAGAGAGGAGCTGCGTTTCTCACTCAGAGGCTGAGTGACTGCTCCCTCCTCGGCCCCGCGCCGGGGCTGTTTGTCAGGAGAGCTCCATGAGCCGCCTGGGTCTCAGTGGCTCTCCGGACACCGCAGGAGAAGCCCGGTCCCTCAGCTCCCAGCCTGTTTCCCCACGTACAGCAGAAGTTCGCTGCCAACCAACTACACCTTCTGCAGCCTTCTTCCTCTACCACCGTACCACGCATGCTTTGTAAACATTTTCAATCATCACAGCTATAAAAAAGTGAAGCTTTATAGTAACAAAATACTTATTTGTCTCCTTAAGTGCTTGTCTGTAATTCAGTTTAATGATGCTGCACTTTCTTGTGGTGTCTCATTGCCTAGAGGGTAGTTTGTATTGATTTAGTCATTGTGTTGGTCTCAGTAACAAACAACCACATAAAACGCAGACTGGAAGAGGAAAAACCTTCCTCAGGTGGAAAAACACATTTATCAGAGTAATGAAACTTTTGATTTGGAGAATCATTTAGAAGAAATACAAAAAGAAAGAAATTTATTGCTTAAATAGAAACCTTTGTAGAGAGGATAGGAAATACCCACTCAGTTTGTTGTACCCTGTCCTTTCCTAAACAAACTGACCAGGCTGAAATTCCCACCACAGAATGGGAAACATTGCTCTGTATGCACTGTATCAAGTCCCAGTAAATACGTGTAACGCATACAACACTTATCTGAATTCCAAAATAATGCTTTTGTCACAGTTTTAGTTATTACAAATACTAACTCAATTCAATTTATTTATGTGATAAATGATCAAACTATTATGTTTACATATGTAATCGATTATCTGAGAAACGGGACCCATCATCTGTATGGCTGTCACTGAAAGAAAGCAGTTCTGTGGCTGGGAAAACCACATAGTCTTCATCTCCATTTACCTGGGGCAGAGCGATGCCATTATCTCAATGCAAGAAGTAGCTCACTATCTAAAGTGACTTTTGAACACTTGAAATGGATAAGAGCACAGAAATCTCTTCCCTTCTGGCTCCAGTATAACGACAACTCTTTCAGTCCTGTAGAATTGTTTCCCAGAGAACAAATTTGCTGATGTGCTCAGAGCAGTCACATAAGAAAACGGTAATGAAAAAAAGGTGAGGATTTCCAGCAAAATATGCGGGCTCCATCACCGAGGAGCCCTTCAGGTTCCTCCTCCCCACAGGGACCAGAGCCGAGCCTGACCGCCGGGCTCCCCCCTGCGAGCGTGGGCGCTGCGGGCGCCTCTGCCAGGACATGGGATAGCAGGCAGCGAGCCGCCTCGCACAGCCAGAAGGAAGCAACAGAAACAAAAAGCCTAGGGAAAAGTCTTGTGTTACTGCCCTTCATGTCCAAGTGTACAGGCCGGTGCTCTCCATTAAAAAGCAGTGGCAGTTTCAGCTTCCCATCCTTCGATGGTGATTTCTTGAAGCAAGCTGTTGCTGACAAACGAAGCCACTCCTTAGCTCACACGGCTGTCCCCTTCCAGTACGGCTGTCCCCCTGAACCTTCCCAGCTTCTGCAGCTTGGTGTAAAATGTAAGCCAACAGGCAATATCCGGAGACACTCTCACTCACGAGGGAATGTTATGGCTGCCATTTATTTGACAGCACTGGGTTCTAGGTATCTTTATTTTTTGCCCTTCAGGAGCAGAAACGATGCAGAGAGGCTGTACACCCTATGCAGAAATTCGGGAACTGTAGGAGTGCTGTGCTAAGATTGTCACCTGGCATGACAGCACCATGCGGGAGCTAAGGAACCCAAGCCTCGGGGCCGCTTGGCCTGAACCCCAACCCCGAGAGCTCCCAGAGTGAGGGCTGGCTCTCAGCCCAGAGGGAAAGCCTTCCCTCTAAGTCAGCCCCTTTTTGATTCGCCACTCTTCGCACTCACTGCAGAGGCGCCTCAAACACCCATAACCAAGTGACTCTGTAAGTCCTGGAAACAGCATTTAGTGCTGATTTACAGCTCTCACACTATTAACCACCCGACTGGCACAAACTGAAAAATGGTATTTAAAACGGCTTTTAGACAATGTCTGTGTTACCAATTTCCTCCGCAGCAATGAGATGGATGTGCTTTTTGTGCAGCACACAGCTACAGACAAGCAAAGATAATTTTTGAGGCCACACCATTCTCTTACTGGCATTCACTTGCAATGCTCTTATCACGTGGTAATAGTCGTGAAGGACCACAAAACAAGCAAAAAGACTTACAGTTTGAATGATGTTGGAAATAACTGTATAGACAGTTCCCCCAGAAGAGCAATCTAGCGCTAATTGCCTCAGCCGTACGAGAGGATGCAGAGTCTTGGTTGAAGGCCTGGAATTCTCTTTTTCAGAAGATGCATGGGCCTGGAAACATATTTGTGTTCCTAGCTGTAAGCATGTGAATAATCCCATTAGAGAGATTTTGTGACTGGTTTTGTGCTTGAAGTTAAAATCACAGTAAGTGTTTAGAGGATTTGTGCCTAAGGCAGGCGTCAATATTGAGAGAGAAAAGCTCGTTAATACACAACAGTTCCTTCTGCCCCCCCCCCCCTTTTTTTTAATAATATCATTTTCTGTCATGTCTTTTTTCTGGAAATTGCAAGAACTGAAAAATCAATTTTGTTTTTAATAAATAATTCATTGCACTTCTGATGTTTTGTATTTTTTTCTGTGAAATCACTAGAACTGGGAATTTCTCCCTATGCATTTTTTGTCTTTTTGCACAGAGCCCTGATGAGGAATAAATGCTGTAAGCAAAAAATTGTTACTGGCCACTGCATTTAAAAATCCGTTTTTGGTAGCCAACTTTGCCTCTTTGTTATCCATTTTCAGACTTCTAAGTCATATTTAAATATGCCTGTAGCAGACACTTTAAATGAATCAATAGATTCCTAAAATAAAAGCTACCTTTGTAAGACTTCCAGAATTTTTGAATGCATTGCTTCTATTCAAGCTACTAGCAATAAATATAATATTTATATAAAAATATTGCATGGAACATTAATACTACACCACTAGTAAAAGTGCTTGAAATAATTTATGGCAGATAAACAGCACTTCAGGCATTTTCTTTGGCAGTCTTTAATAAACCATGAACTCTAGGATTTCTGCAAGTCCTCGTAGCTCATGTACAACGCTACATAGTGCTGTAGCTCATCCACAATAGACCAGGAAGGTTTCCCCATTCCATGTCTCTTGGGCTGGACGTTTCACCACAGATGAGAGAGGAATAGTTTAAGTAAACAAATTCCAACTGATCGCTCTTCAGCAGTGTAATCAAGGGTTTGTGGGCACAAAGCATTGATCCTGACCCACAGGAGTGCTATCTCGTGTAGGGTTAGCACAGAATCAACACCCAGCCACTCTCCTGTCAATGTGTTTTCCAGATTTTAAGAATATAAGTGCTATGATTTGAGGCTAAGGATCATAACCAACAATACTTAAAATGTGAATAATGCACAGTGCAAGAAATGCCAACACCCTCACAGTGACCACCCTCTGTCTTGCACAGGATTTGCAGGAAATTACATTTTGCTAGCTGCACAGTGTAGGAGTGGTGGAGGTGGCTGTTGAAAACAGCACGTGATGCTAATCTGTCTCAGAGAGGAGCTACAGGATGTTTCCTAAAGCCCTGAGCAAAAAGTATATCCACTTAATCTAGTTTGCAAGATTTTCTTCATTCACATCTTTCAAAATAGATAGCGAAGGTGTGGCAAGTGTAAAGGGAGGGTAATAACTTAGGAAATTTCTTAGAAAAAGAAGCAACGATTCTACTGTAAACAAATTCCAAGAGACGCTGCAAACACATCTTTATCATGCAAATCCATGTCCTTCCTGGGTTCTCGTCAGAAGCAATCAAGATTTCATTACCGACAACCATTCCCCTCAGCTCCACATAAAATAAATCCAGCCTCTAGGACAAAATGAGAAAGGAACACTGAGAATAATATGATCAAATGTCCCAGAGTGACTACGTTAGAAGGAATGAACTGTCCACATTACAAACCCTTAATTTCAGTCACAAATAAAATGCCACCAGGATCTGCCAAATACACAGACTCCTCCCCCTTATGTTCACAGACAGTGATGAAAACTGGAAGCCAAGAAACTCACAGAAATTGGTCTCTTTAGTCCTTTCAGAAGGAGTTTTTCTGACAGCTGACAGCAATTGCTGCATTGCCGTCTGGGCACAATACGGCCCTGGCTCCTCAGCCTCTGTCCTACAGACCGGCCGTGTTTTTAGAGCAAGCTCTCCTGAACTGGCTGTAACTTGTGCAGTTGTGGGGTTGTAGTCGGCTACAGTAGCGCCATGCTCACGTCTGATTAATGCTATTTCCACTAGGAGATGGCTTCTCACTTCTTTATCAATAGGATTAGATGTGCTCTTTTTCTGCCATGGGGTCTCTGGCACAGAGGAGCATGGCTACTGGGGATGGTATCCACAACCTCAGACTCCTGCTCTGAGGCATCCTTTGGAGCCTCCTTTTCTCTGCTGGGTGCATAAGAGGACCTCCAAGGATGAGCAGTGCTTCCTGCGAGGTGTCACACATCTCCCACACAGTCTCGTCAGTGACAGTAAGGCTGGCAAACAATATTCAAATATCTCCATGGAGAGGTAGCTACTGATTATCTCCAATGTCTTTGAGGTTTTATTATTTGCGAAACAGGTGACAGCACCAACAACTTACTCTTTTATAAGTCAGAAGTGCCCTAATTTTACTTTAAGGCATCCGTCTCCAGAATTTCTGGAGTGGAGAAGTCCAAGAAAGAATTGCATGTTTCTTTCTTATAGAATTTGCTGGGTAATTCTTTTCTTTCTCAGTACATACTGTGCTTGCATCTGGTAAGCATTTCTAGATGCCAGTATAATAGAGAGCAGGCATGTGGGAAGGAAGCCGAGTGTGGCTGCTGAAGATACAGATGTGATTTTAAAAACCATGCGGAAGATGTCACAACTCTAACCATCCTCTGGTCCAAAGGGAATCCAAAACATACACGAGAATTAGTATCTGCTGAAATGATCTTTACCGCATAGCTCTAGGGCAGTTAGCAGAGGAACCTGTGAACCTTGACATGCCTTCTGTGATAGAGGCAGGTCATCCTTTTGTGTACTTAAACCACAAAAGTGGGTGTGCAATATGAGATACTTAAAGTTTATGAGGATTCTGGTTTAAGAAGAATCCATCAGAGCTGTAAAATGCCATGATGATGCCTGTGGATCAGAAAGTTCCCGACCTGCTCATTCCTGGAGGCTGGAGGAGTGCCCCACTGAAGTGCACTTGCCCTGCTCTCTACTCCCAGTGAGGTTTTTGACCACTGTCAGAAACAGGAAATGAGCTAGAGAGACTTTTGCTGGTTCAGTACAGAACAATAGTTTTGATGTTATTAAAAAAAAGTTGGTGTGAGTGTGACTTTTAGAGAAGCCAACAATCAAAACCCTGCCTGAAGTCTATGGCAATTGTGGGCAATTTTTTCTTCCAAAAAATCAAACTTTAAGTTTTTTATGTATTGAGACTAACAACCAATTCTGAAATTAACAACCAGTCTGAATATTATCATTGTAAATGGCACGGCTTTCTCCTGGCACAGCTCTCCTTTCCAGGAAAACCTTAGGAACATCCTGTAATTTGTGTTCATAAGAAACTCAGGCTTAGGCAGCACTGCCAGCTCTTGTGATTTTATCAGAAAACTGATGATATTTCATGTTTTCGTTAAGACCTAAAATCTTGGATTGATGATCGAAATCTCAGTTTACACATTTGAAAAGGCAATCTGGTTATCATGGCTGTGGAGAAAGCTTGAAAATCTGAATTTTAGGCTCTGTAATCAGAAGATAACACCACCTCTAATCATTGGGTAAAGAAAAAAAAAAAAGGAAAAAAGAAAAAAGACTGCAAGCCAATTTCTTATTTTTTGGGAACCTGACTCAAAGAAAATGAATGCTTCAATTTGGCATTAATGTTTAACTTCAGCTTTGCAAGGCAGTCTTCATGTTAATGTCTAAGTCTTTGTAATTTCCACATGAAATTGGCAGACTTACACATTTTTAGTGGCTATAGTTTTATGACAAAACTTGTTTGTGAAGACCATCAACACAAGCCCTTTCTAGCCATCTTGAACAATTCTTTTTTTTTTTTATTATTTTTTTTTGCATAATTTCTGGATCATGACCCACTTGGATTTCCACGCTGAAGTTGATGGGGCTTTATCAGCACTGCTGATAAAGGTATCTGCACTGTGTTGAGTGCTCTCACATTGGGTTCAGAGCAACATGCATCTTCAGCTCTTCTGAATCTCACCCAAGAGCAAAGAGTTTCTTGCAGGTTTAAACAAACTGTGTTTGATTCTTGCTGCTGGCAGGACTGAGAAAAACACATTTAGAAAGGAGAGTACAGAGATTTAAACCTTGCGGAGAAATGGCCATCTCAGGTCTCATTGCAGCTGCCCTGGCTTTTGCCTTCAGCTCTCCCCATGTGGCTGCCTTCCCAGCCGCCTGGCGATGTCCTTGGGGTGCACCCACCCTCCTGATGGGACAGGGAGGGCAGGCAGAGCTGGGCATTGAACACATCGTGAGCCCCTCTCTCAAACCAGGCTCGCCTGATCCCGTGTTGGATTCACTCTTTGCTCTGCCTTGCTTAGATGGATTGGTAGGCATTGAGAGACAAAAGGTACTTCAGCATTTATCAAGTACCCACAACAGAGTCCAGAGCAAATTTTTTAGGGATGCAATCAATAGGTAGTTCATTGGATTCTCTTGCGATGCTGTGCCAAGGGTTTCTCCTGCATCCTCATCTGCAAAGCTTCTGCAGAAGGCTGCTTTCCCTGGAGCTCCCTAGATATGTCCAGCTTTCTAGAAGGTTTCTATGTTTGATGTTCATTTTGCTGGGAGAGGAAGAGGGAAAGCTTAGGTGCTATTCCCTACTGTCTTGAGATAGGAAATAAGCTAGTATTTTTTCTCTGACATTTGCTTAAGGCTGCAGAAGAAATTACATGAACACGGTCCTCTGAGGACTGGAGTGGAGAGCTGAGCCTAGTGAGCTTCAGGTCTCTCATCTACGTGAAGAAGTGTCCCCAGCAAAGACTCTGCCTGTCACTACCCCTGTGTGCTGAAAGCAGGTGACTTGGCAGGGGTGTGTTGCATGGTGAGTTGGTCATCGAGAGAATGTGACTAGCTACATTGACAACTTTGCAGGTGACAGAAAGACAGCCTCCTAAGGACGATGAAGGCCGAGGACTAGAAATAAGCCTGATGGTTGCCTTGTGTTTCATAGCTTCCAGAAATTACCCACGTTGGGTGCTTCTCTTGGAGGCTCAGTAACCAGAGGCAGACCTGCCCATCGAAAGCTGCCGGCCCCCGGGGCTGTGAGCCCAGGTGAGGTGGCCCGGCAGAGCTGGGACTGTGCTGCCCTTCCCTGCGCGCACGTGGGAGCACCACCAGGGCCACCGCCCCACAGCCTGGGTATTCCTCACCCCAAAGGCAGGCATTAAATAAATGCCCTGCAAAAACACTCTCTCACCAACACGCAATTCTCTTCTCCTGCTCTCCACCTCTATACACACAGATTTCAATAGATACCAATGACATTTTACGTCAGATTAAAAGACAGGAAAAATGACAGTGAGAATAATATTGAAACTCATCTCCAGCATGTCTGCGTTACACAATATTTATCTTTTGGTAACTGCATATTGGTGCACGAAGAGTGGCTTTCATCTAAAATATACCTCTGTTCTATCCCCAGCAGAAAATGAATATCTCGTTTAATATTTGCCCTTTTTTTCTCCCCCCTAGAGCAAATTATTATGTACAGGCCTGTATTAAACTGTCCTGTTTTACAGAGTACAGTCCACACAAACAGTTTTGGTGTTTGGTCACAAAAATATTGAGGGGGTGGGAGAGAAGAAGAAGGGTGGAAAGAGATCTGCTCCCCAAGCACTCCTGGAAATCAGTCGTTCAGGAAGGCCTAAATGGAGCTCAGTAGGGAAGAATACAAGTAAGCCTCACAAATGTATGATTTTAAATGTAATTAATACCTTTTAAAAATCTAGTAACCTCAGTGTCAAGCTTTCTGAGGTAAGAAATACATAGTAATTGTATCTTGAGTTGCACCCTAAGTAGCTAGAACAGAAATAAAGTAGGTCTGAAAGGAAAGGTTATGTAATAACATAATTGAGAAACACCACTACAATTGTTATTAATAACAGAACAATTGAGAAACACTGTGTGGCATTTGTGTGCATTCAAGAACCTTTGATTCACCAGTCCCAGTTGTTTATGGTGAAGTAGGAATTTACTCAATCTCAAGTTATCAGGCCCCCATCGCTTCACGTCTGCCCATTCCCAGATCTACATGGGGTTCACTCATCTTTGGGCCTAGGGGAGAACCTGCACACCCTAACACATAACTCTGCCAAAGTCCTGCGAGGAGCCCATTGCTGTGAACCAGTAAATAAGGTAATTCTAGAAGCCCAAGTTTGTTTCCGTAGCTACATAACATTACACAAACATTTTGGTTGCAATTTTGTGGCAATGGTTTCACAGTTATTTGATTAAAATACAGTGCCGTGCTGCTTGGAGCCTGGGACTGTCTGATATCAGTGAAAGCTCTTTAGAAGTGCTACGATTTAAAATTACAGCTTACCCTGTTTGAAGGGATATTTTTAGTCTATTTATTCAGAGTACAAATATAGTTCTATACATCACTGGTTTAATGTCCCTCTCCGGAGCTGGTCAGAAAGATATTGTACCTAGCACCAAGCAAAGGTCAACAAATGGGTATCTTTTTTTTTTTTTTTTTTTCCTAAAGCAGAATGGAGTGCTTTAGCAAACAAAGTATCTTGTCAGCAAAGGCTGCACGTCTAACCCCTTTACTGTGGTGACCTACTTACAGGAAATACTCCTATTGAAAAAGGCTTTTCCAAGATGTAGCATTTCAAACAAAAATGTATCTAAAATTAGGTGGAAAGTGTTTAAGGGATCCCTGAGCAAAGATAATCGAAAGAATAAAAGGCGAGAGCAGGGAAATGGTGATGAATCACCGTGTAGTCAGGAGGAGTGATGTAGTGCATATTTCTATGAATGGCCATTCTCTGGATTTATTATCAACAGCTTCATGAGTTATTTATTTCTGATTATTTGTTTGGGTGTCAGGGGGATGTTTGTGTCTGCAAATCCCTAGAAACCAGAGTTTTATGTGCATACAAAGGCACAGCAGTGACAGCGCAGGCAACCCACGTCCCTGCTCAGCTGTTGCCCTTGCCCTTGACCTAAAGGGAACCTCCCTTCCACACAACAACCCCACAGCATGTATTTGGTTTCTGCGTTACTGTAGCTCTGGGCTTTCCTCGAGCTGGGTTTGCTAGTTGTACTGACCTGTGACAAATTCTTTGAAGAGCAGTAGGGTTGGGCTGATTTCAGGTTTGATTTGTGCTGGGGGAATGCAGAAAAAGGTTGAATTTCTTCTGATAAGTGGCCTCTCCTCAACATGTTGCTCTTCCAGTTGGGGCCTACCTGAGTCCTGCCATAACTTGCCCAGCTGAGCAGGTAGGAAAGACCACAAGGATGAAGTGGGCTCTGCAGTTCTCTTCCCAGTGGAGTTCCCACCAGAAAAAAAAAAAAAAAAAATCAAATCCACTTCTGGGTGCTGTTTCTCATCATCTCACATTTAGGAGGCACAAAAGTCTAGCATCCTTCATATTATGGACTGTGCACTGAAATGTGCATGGGGTGGGATGTTTTTCACTGGGTAGAGGAGGTTGGGGGTCCAGAAGCTGAGCAAAGATGAGATTTCTGCATATGCAGAAGACGACTTGGGACCAGGAACTACAACACAGGCAGACAGGTGTACACCATGGGACCACCCTGAGAAATTCATGTTACTCCTAGGGACACACATCTATCAACGTCCATAACAGCTACTTATGCTCAACCTCTTTGTAATATATTTTTAATACTTGATTTTGGGGCTGATCTTTTTACTAGTAGCATACAACAAATAAATACTTTAGGTGAGATGGGGCCAGGTTTCAGTGAGGAATTTTATGTATGTGTGTGCGTGTTTTTCTTTATTTTTCAGTTTTGACTACATATTTGCAAAATTCTCCCCAAAAATCATTCACCAGAGAGTCAGGAGGGACTTTGCAAGACATCTGAGACCTGTTTCCAGTTTGCTATAAGGTCCTGCAAGCCTGGGCACGTACCAAGATCTCTGTATGTCCCACTTCTTCATGTTGAGAGCCTGGTGAATCTCCCTGTCTCATATTTGCAATCTGGGGCTACATTCTTAACATTTTACAGATCACTCAGACGCTGGTGAGACCGAGCAGTAGAATTATAAAAATAATACACATATTACAAAAGGATCGGATGAGTTAAATCCTTACTTCATTACCTGACCTTTTGTTCCGTTATTTATTCTCTCCATTTCAAAAAATGGAGATTTCCACTTTCCCTCTGCTATTAAAATGCAAGGGGCGATCTGGAGAGCTGTTCTGCTCCCCAGGCTGCGGCACAGAGGGCTGGAGCACCCGCTCCGCACTCGCCTGGTGTGTGGAATACATATCCACATCCACGTCAAAGGGAGTTCCTCCCGCAGAACAAAGGTGGAATGTGCAAACGGGAACGCGCAGGGCGCCGCCGAAAAAAAGGGGGCTGCTCCCGTTGGGCAGATGAAGGGAAAATACTGTCTCCACTGCAGTCAGGAGAATGGTGCGAGGCATACGGCTTTCCTGGTAATTTTTGTCTCACCGGAAAGGAAGAAGTGAAAAACCCCAAACAACCCCATAGCGTAACAAATGAAAATATCGGGGAGGTCATTCCCCACTCCTGCGAGGCACACGGGAGCCCCAAGAGCAGGACATTCATTTCTGTGCTGCTTGTTCAGTTTTGCATCCCCTGAGCACTCCGAAGCAAATTCCCAGTATCTGCACAGTGTAACGGGGCTCCCCACACCCTGCAGTTCTCCCAGCACCAACCTCTGTGTTTCCCAGTGCAGACAGCTCCCTCTGAACTCTGGGTGGATTTTATTGTGTTCTCAGCCACCAGCTTCCAGCCGTCCTTTTTCATTCCTTTGTGAATGGTTATGGACATAATGAGAAGTATATACCTCATCCTGGACATTCACAAAGCCACACGAACCATATCGCTTAGTAAGAGAAGTGAAACTTTTTCACTCTTTCCCTCAGTGCTGTTGTGTTTTTAATTGCCACTAGGTTAAACGCAGATTTTCATGATTATTTTTACATATGTTGAAATCTTCAGACTACATACAGAAGTCCGCATCCTAGTCCGCTGAGAAAAATGCCACTTCTTATTTAAAGGGCAGAAACAAAACAGACAGATGACAAGATGATCGCTGTCTAACATATCACCTACCCCACAGCAAGGATTGCACCTGGAAAGTGTTTATTATAGCCAGAAAGACAGCCCTCCCTAAGATATTTTAGGATGTGACTCATGATAATGACTAATAGAAAGTTACTTTACTCATAAATCTGCTCTGTCCCGATTCCATCTGTTGTTCTTGTTCTTAAAAAAGGCAAAACAATTTGGCAGAATGTTTTTACACAGATATAATGCATTTACATGATTGACTCTCCATTGCTGCTGGAAAAGCAAGCCGTTGTGGCATAAGAACACGCTGTAGGAATTCCTTCATGGATAACATTTTTGCAATGGCAGTTCCAGGTGAGCCATCTAGAGGCAAAAGCAAGATTGTCTTAAGAATACACTAGTAGTGTAACGAATTCCTCTCAAATAAATATCCTAAAAAAACCTCATAGCATCATATGCACCAAGAGCTGAGAGATTGCCATCTGTTAAATTCATGAACCTCTTAAATGCTTTAATTTCCTGTATGCTCACACTACGAGTTTAACAGTTTCCTCTGCTTTTAAAAATGATTTCTGAGAGCAGTTTGGATTGCTTTATGCTAATGTAGTATCGAGAAAAGCCTATGTTAATTATAATAAATAATATATTAATTAAATGAGAGAGTGTAGAGTTAAAGAAAAACTTGGAATCTCTTCCTGCTCTTGACTCACTGTGTGACGCTGGGCTATTCTCTTAATTGGAGTCAGTTTTACCACCCATAAGGTAGGACTCATGATTTTACTATCTTTGTAAAGCACTTTATGGTCTTGGAAGAGACACCAAAACACTACAGTAAAGATACACACAGAGTAAACACACGGGTTGGCCACGTTTTGCCTTTGCTTCCTTCTTGCTTGGTCCTATTAAAATCCGAACTACGCGGTGCCTAAAGCAGAGCGCAGCCAACACCTCTGCACTTCGCAGCAGCACAACACAGCTAAAGGAGGATGAAAGTCACCAGCCTAAAACACACCTGGGGTGGTCTGGGAGCAGGGGAGCACCTGGAGCACCCTGTGGGTAGCCATCAAAGGCTTATTTACCATTAGAACTTGCAAATTCCTTTGAAAATGTTTCTATTCGCACAAGACTTCCCCGTGCCATCTAACTGAAACCACTGAAAGACAAGACTTTCTTCTCAACGTGCTGGCTAAAGCAGTTGGAAGCCTGACCTCCGCTGCAGAGCTCGCAGCTGATTACACAGAGCGACGTCGGCAGGGCTCCTGGGCTGTGAAGCGGGAGGTACAGCAACAACCCCGGGGGTGCCAAGTCCCAAATCCAGCTCAGACTGCCCCGATTTAGCAATTGCTGGTGTCCAGTGCAGCCACAGCCACACCAGCTGCTAAAAGTAGACGCGGATGCTGTGCCTTCATACCAATTACAACAATTGCAATGGGAAACAAAAGTGAAAAACCTCACTTAGGGGCACTGTTCCAAGCCCACACATGGGTGTCTCTGCTGCACACATGCGATCACCCTCTGGAGCTGGCAGGGCTGTCCCGGACTATCAACAGGCCTGAATGACTATTTAAAAAACACCGTGTGAAGCCTGGGCTGTAATCTGTCTGCCATTTAACCTTTCCCTGTAGCATAAAATGTGAAAACTGCATCAGCATATGTCAGGCAGATCACACACTGCGTGTGAGCACTGGCGTGTGATGTTGGCCCACCGAAGGGCGAGGTCGTCCACATGGTGGCCGTTGTGGGTAGGAGCCTAGGAAACAAGGAAGGACGGGGAGAAGGAACAGGCTGGTGATCTTCTCTCCCTTCCCCAAATTCACAGGGCATGTTGGGATAGCCACTCAGGGAAAACAGCGTTCTTGTCAAATAAAAAATAAAAATGAAATGGGTAAGGGCAAGGAGCCAACGGAGCGATGGTTCCCAGTGGGAGCCAGAATGAAACAGAAGATGGCTTCTGGCCTGGAAATGTAGGCTTCTCACGTGGTGTGACTGTACATGGAGAGGGTGGGTGGGATGCACAGACAAGGGTGAAAAATGTGCTTTAGCCCCTGAGCGGGTCACCGCTTTGTGCCGTACAGAGTCAGGATACAAGGGAACCTAGATTTCTGCCTGACCTCCTCCACGACAACTGGTGTTTTACTGGGGCTCCTAGGGACGGGGCTGCCTGACTTTGGAGACTCACTCTTGGCTCCTAGGAGCGTGCTTGCGGGGAGCTCTTCTGCCCCCACGTCTGTTCCTCTCTGCGCCGCCGGCTTTGGAGAGCCGTGGGCAGCCCCTGGGGCTCGCAGCATCCTCCAGGTGCACACTGCTATCTCCTGGGGAAGCGGCCAGCTGGGCTGCCGGCCTCGCTCTGTTCAGACAGCTGTGGTCTCCTGTGGTTTCTGTCTCTGACCCAACATCTTCCGTGCTCGATGATACATTTGAACAGTTCCTCCTTCACCCTTTTCTTTGGGGAATTACAGAGGATTTTTGTTAACCATTTAAACAGTGCCAATAATTGTCCTCGTGTAGCTGGAGATACCTGGTGTCCCTAATAGCACAGAAAAACATTCACCAACTTCCCACAGACAGCAGCAGGGTAAGCCTCGTGTATAAATCACAGACACTTATTCAGACAGAATAAATAAATTCCATCCTACAGCTGTTTCCTAGGTAACTGAACCAGGAGCACAGCAACAGACTGTGCACAGTGTAAAGAGGCTGAACAACAAACTGCAGCATTTCTTCCTGGCTCCAAACTTTTGATTATGTGGGGCTACAAATATGATAGAAATAAAAATGCTTCAAGAATGAAACATGCCAGCAGAAATTCTGTGCCCGTTCTCACATAGCCAAAATATGCGATATCGAGAGTCGTGTGAGATATCGCTTCTATAATCCACTTGGAGCTGCCTTGCCTATGCTCGGGTGTCAGCCAGTGCCTGATCCTCTGGAAAGCCTCAGAGAGCAGTCACCAAAATCCCAGCTGTGAAATCTAACCACCCCAGACAAATAGGCTTAACGTGCGCGCTCAGCAGAAGTCAGTCCTGTACAAGGGGCCGGTGAAAGTTGTGGTCTTCTCATCAAGGGTCCCCCGCCATGAACAAGCCGGAAGGTTCCAGCAGATGGTGCCACCTTGCATCAGCAAGGTGCAAACAAAACTTTTCCTTAGAGGAAATGTCTGCACCCGCAATGCAGACATGCTGCAGGAATATGCAATCAAATCCTTTGAAATCCTGCTCTGCCTTATTTTGTGCACGACACTGACTGCCATTGTGGCGTGTTTATTTTTTCTAATCACATACTTCTTACCAGTGTGACTATCTGTGCTTTCAGTAAACTTCAGAGTCTGTTTTTGTGGAACATAACCCCTTTTTTAAGCACTTGCGACTCCACTGAATTAACTACACTCAGTAGTGGCTGGTTTTCTTGTGCCTTGCTTCTTTTTGCTGCCCAGAGCAGCCTGGGCACGTAAGCACGCTGGGCTCGTTCCCGACTCCATGTGCTGACTGCCTCCCCAGGGGCAGAGGCAGAGCCTTGGGCTGAGCGCTCCTCTCCTGGGCCCACCAGGAAGGGGAGCAGCTTGTGCAAAGGGCTCTGCTGCCACTCTGGGGAGTTAGGGAAGAAAAATAAATCCCCATGATCCTTGGCAGGGAAATAGGCAGGTGCAACTTTGCATCTGCAACGCGAACAAAGGGAGAGCAGTTGTGAAAAATCTATGTAGACGGACTATCTGGGTAGACAAAATCTACGTAGACAGACAAAGGTAAAATTATTTGGCTTCCCGCAGTGCAAAAACCTGAAATACTTTCTGTTCGGACCTTGCATTCAGCTAGGAGAATTAGAGAAAATAGATGACACTGGATATACCCTCATTAATCTATGGAGAGTAATATGCGAGTCATCAGCTGGGAAGTGGTGCTTGTTTGTGACACACTAGTAATTCTCTCAAATGCACATTGTGCTAGTGGAAAGAAATGTGTTTGTTTGTTGGGCACAGCTACGGAACAGCACCTCTGCCTTGTGAAGTAGCACCTTTCTGCGGATTAGGATCACTATAAATGTGCTTCTCTAGGGAAAGATAGCCTGATGAACAAATATTTGAGCAAACTGTTTTCTGTTAACTGTAGGGCCATGGAAAGGCAAATGTAGTTTCTCGTCATGAGAACTGAGCTGGTCTAGTTTTCAGCTCCTAAGTGAATGTCAATCAAACACTGAAGAATCAATAAACGCAGTAATTTTGGTTAAAAACAAAAACCTGCCTTCTTCAGTTGTACTAATATATCTAGCTACTTTTTAAAAGACACAAAATGTGTATGCCAACGTGGGGAAGGAAAGTTTTTAAGTAGTAACACCAAGGCAAACTCATATTCCTGTGTGAAAGGGTCAGAGGATCATAAATATCATTGGGGAAAGAGAGGCCTTCTGTTTTCATGATGAATTACATGCAATTTTTAGAAGAGGAATTAGAATATGTGCTTATCCACCCAGAAAGTGGAGTTCACAGACTGGATTTCAGGAAATGTGGTGCCAGCTTTTCCCTGAGCTACATTTGTGTGGTCCCACTGAATATAATGGGGTTATATGAGGTGAAAGTCTATGCAAAAATGGGCTCAGCCAGACTCTCCAGAGGTATGCAGAAACTGTAGGGCCTGGGTCTGATCTCTTTGGCAGTGATTTGAGTTTCATGTATAGTAAAGTCTATTGATTTCAGTGGATGAACCGTGAATGTATACCTATGTAAATGTAGCCAGAGTCAGATCACCCACAGCTATATCCGGCCCTGCAGGTATGAAACAGAGTCAGCTTCTGATAATATGGGTTCAATGCTTCTGGTCTGTTTGACTTCTATATGCAAATTCTCAGTCTGCAGGGAAGCAAACTCCCATGTCATCTGCTACCTATTTCAACTCAGCAACTCTTTGAAAATTGCTTATTCTGCCCCCTTGCACTTTACCAGTAAATGGGGCACACAACAGTTTCTCTTAACGTACAGATCCAAATATATCAAGGACAGTAAGTCTTCACCTGCACTTCAACCAGAAGATCCTTAGATGACAGGAAAAAAAGCTTAGTTCTCCCATTAGATGGCTGGTCAGAAGCAAAAATTAAAACACCACCAAAAAGCAAACACCCTTTGTCACCAAAAATCAGAGATCTCATTTTGAATCCACACACATTTTTCATGCAGTAAATCATGCAGTGTCTGCAGTCACTTGCCTGAAAGTACTTATTTTAAAATCCAATCACTGACATAAAACCGTGACTAGGACCATCACCACTGGCTGCAAGGCATAGCCTTTCTTTAAAGCTGTGCACTTTGCTGTGCACAGTGCACTGAAGCTGTGCACCTTGTGGTCCTGTGAATACAGCAGGCACTACAATCCTGATACTATTCATATTCCATCCTGCTAGGAAAAACAGACGTTTTCCTGGGGTGAAGCTCTTCAATAAGCATGGCAGCTTGAGGATTTTGCCACCCAGGCAACTTTCCCCTGGGTAACGGGGAAGCACCTGAGGGCCAGGCTGGACCCCCAGCTCACAGAAGCACTCGACTTTTGGCTGCAGCACTGCTGGCAGGCACCAGGACACAGCTGGCTGGCACCTGTGGCACTGGCCTTTCAGATGCAAGGGTGCCTATTTTGCTCTGACATTAAAAAGCTAGGGATGTGTCTCTTCTGAAGACGTTATCCATTATCAATGCCCGTTACCATCTAATGTGAACAGAAAGCTGCAGCCTGCCAGGGGAGTGCAGCTGATCTGCAGGCTGGCTGTCTCACACGGGAAGCTTCCTCCAAATGCATTTTGCTCTCTTCTTGCTGGGTAGTCTTATTCCTTCCCAAACATGATTCAAAAGCAGGCTGCAGAATTGCTAAATCAATAAATCACAGAACTGGAGGGCCTGAATGTGAAAATATGGAAGTGAATTTAAAAACAGACAAGAGAACCCTAAGGGTCAGGCTCGTTGCCATCCTCTTGATGGACTCCAGGAGAAGCATCTGTTCACGCCACCTGATGACCTGGCTCATCCAGTTTGTTGTGAACTGCAAATAAAGGTACAAGAAAACGGTACTACAGCTAAGTTTTACACCAGAGATAAGGCCACAATCATGAGTAAACCTATGCACACACCTCTAATTCTGTGATACAAGCTGCATATATCCTAGAGGGTATAAGATGACATATAACCATGACTTGGCTTACATTTTCCATTCAGCCTTCTTTCTCCCACACCTGCAATTAATGCTAAACTGAAGAAAGCTTTGTCTCTGCCTCCTACATCTACCAAGCTGCTCCTATCTCAGGATTTATACTGGCGGCTCTCCTTCTTTGGTTCTGGACTTTATTTCACATGAGTTCACTACTGTCCCAGAGGGCTTGTGGAAAGACCATAGGTTGGTTTGAATCACCTACCCCTTTTAACTAATGCAGACCGCTGTGAAAAGTTCATCTTTCCCATATATCTGTGGGATATGATACGTCCCACAGGTAGTTCTGTGTTTAGTACATCAGGCTCAGTGCAGAGTCTACGGGACACCACGGAAGGTACTCAGGCTCAAACTTTCTTCCCATTAGCTCTGGGAACCTGGCAGATTTTTCGTCCTTTCGCTTTTAGTTGCCTGTTGATTTGTTTCAATCATTCTGTTCTAGTTCCCTCCTAGCCTAGCAGACTTTTTAAATATAAGAGTGCATTGAAAATATAAATCAGAAGGAAGGTGTTCAGCATTAAGTTCACAAGCTGCACCACTTATGCACATACTTAGGAAGTACAGAATGGATACCAACTGAAAGGAAGCAAGCCCCAAGTAATTAACCTCAACTACTGTAATTATCAGTGTTTTTTTTTCCCCAGACTCTTAAGAAATCACTTCAATGACTGTTTTGTTATTATGGAAACCACTTAATATGAAACACCTCACGTTAGAAACGTTAATAGCAGATGAGCTTATGTAACCACAGGTCTCCTAGTGATGGGTCAATAAAAGCGGTGTAACTGGCAGGCAGCCAGCAGCTTGGGTTTTTTTGGTGTTTGGTTGTTTGTTGTTGTTCTGTTGGTCGGTTTTTAAAGCTATTTCTGGCAGAATCTGTATAGTTTCAGATTCATCATAAATTTCATTTTAATATAGAATTCAATGGAAAAACAGTGCGTTTTCCTTAGGTTTACACTGTGCAGTATTTCCTGACTGAAGCAACAGTTGGGGTTGGTCGCAAGTACAACAAGACTCATAATGTGCCAGCTGCACAGACAAGACAAAATTGCCCTCAATTCTCACTCCAGCATACACTTTAACTTTGTAGGAATGCCTGGCAGTTCATACACAACACTTAGTTTATGTGACTCTCGTTCTCCCCTGTTCCTTTCGTCCTTTTCCATGATCCACCTCAAAAACCACTTTCAATGAAAGTAAGTTAAGGCAAAATTTAGTTTAAATGACTAATGCTATTATCCAAATTGTCACTACATTGTTAGAAGGTCAGTGAACCATTCTGCTGGAAGGGGCTTTCTAGTCTTTAAAGAAAACTAGTGAGATTTAAATGCTGCGAGCCCAATGCTGACATTTTACTTGTCTCCAGCTATAAGAGACTGTTCTCTGGCTAGGGATAATCCATTTCCACCGAGGGGGCATTAGACATCAGGCCTTTTTGGCCTGGATAGATCAATGCAGTGAGCTGGATCAATGCTTCAGGGACCACTTCAGAGCAGGCACTCTGTTTGCCTCGCTGGTGTGTAGGCTTTCAGAGATAACGAATGAGATGAAATTAAAAAATATAAATAAGCCTTGGAGTCTGATAGAACTATACTTAGAAGGTGACACGGAAGATTATACAGGCAGGACGTGTCTGTTATGCTTGTGTGATGGTATGAACAGTGGTATCTTCATTTTGACATTTAAGGGCGAAAATAAAAGGCAAAGAACACTCAGTGTTTGCCTTACAGTTGTAAATCACAAGTTTGTAGGACATGGATTATATTTCCCAGGCTAAGTTCTTTATTCTTTATGGTTATTCACAAGTATCTGAAGGTTCTCAGTGAGGAAAGAAAATGTCCTGTACACCCCTCAAGGTTACCAAAACCTAAAGATCCTCCTTACTATTTGAAGAAGTAGAAGAGGATGTGTTGGTTCCACCTCGGTGTACCGGGAGTCTTCAGCTACCACTCCAGAAACATCTGTGTTCTTAATTCTCTGTGCCCCAGGCTGAGAAATGCCTTTTTCTCTTGCATTATATAATCATTAATAGCAATCATTTAATTAATTTATTGTAATGACAAGCAACCCTGACACTGAACCCATCAGGGAACTGTACAAGCAATTAAAAATACAATCCTGCAGAAGGCATCACAAAACTGATAACATAAAATGAAATAAGATATTAAAGTGCCAATTAGAAGTCTTATGAACCTATAAACACAAAGTGCTGAAATATATGAAGCTATTTCTCCCAAATGTAAACAGTTAGTGCTGATATGCCAAAAAATAAAGGGTATCTACGGGAAGCAAGGGACACTGTTTTCACTCTATAGGTCTGTTTGCAAAACAGATTATGCAGAAAAGTTTCACATGCAAATAACAATAAATTCTTTGCCCTCATGGGCTGTGTATTCCTGGGATTGAGGTCATGTGTCCCTACTTTGATTTTTCTGGACCCAGAGTATTGTACTGTAATTGCTGATTCTGCAATGAAAACGCTAACAGTATTGTTAACTGACTTCCCATCCCAATTTCTGTTGGTAATACAGTAATTTTTCCACCTCCAGGATTACATTACCTACCAACACAACCACAAATGGCCTGGAAAAGAAGGGAATGTTATTGCATTGCTTTAGGCCATGTCTACATTGGGTTGTTGAACCACTTTAACTGTGGTTAGCTTGCATTAAAGTAGCTAGTGCGTACATCAGACTGGTTTTCAAAGTGATTTAGTACCTTAGGCTGCACTCAGCATCTCTCCTTGGAGCAGCCACTAGTCCGTTCTGCAGGGAGCCTGTTCCCTGCGGAGTTCCTGTGACCCTAGCTGTCCTGCTGCCAGAAGCCCTTTACTTAGTAACTTGTCCTGTCCTAAGCTGCCTTGATATTTCACTGTCTCTGGTTGAGGTTGCCTTGGCCAGACGCACTTTTTCGGTTTAAGTACAGCAGCCCTGCAGACATTAACGTATCTAGCTTATACATCAGCTCTAGGACACATGTATCTCTCTCCAGGTTTCTTCATGGATCCATGCATAATTCTCAGGCCTGACTGCTCTTGCCAAACACACAATTCAGCCTCACCACAGTAAGATATCCCGCAATTTAGATACTTTCACAGAATTGCTAGATCAGAAAGGCAAAAGGATGAACAAAGCTTGACTCAAGGCTGAGTCAAAGCAAAGGACTCTGGTGAAAGTGCCTTAGTAGAAAAGGCTATGATGGAAACAGAAGCAGAGCTCCTGGACACATGATGACAACTGTATTTTCATACTCAGGACAAAAACAAAGCTCTAACTAACATGGTGCATATTTTATGCAGCAGCATTGTGATAAGTACCCACGATTGAACTCTGTGAAACCACCAAGAGCACCCATACATGCATACATGAGGTCCGACCCGGAGGAGAATTACAGGGTGGCTGAGACTCGGCATATGCGGTGGAGACACAGAGAGCCCCAGAAGGACAGCTTCACTGACTCATAAACTCAATGGACAGTTAAAAAACACTGCTGGGACTCACCAAATAGTGTGATGCTGCATTATTTAATAAGTACTTACATTGATTTAAATGTGTTTTGTGTTTGTTTTTCACAGTTTCCTTCACCGTCTGTCTTCTGCCCCAAGGACTGGGTCCTTCCTCCTCACAAATCCTATTACTGCATTAAATACACAGATGTTTTCAATTTCTGGTTTAGGAGCATATTTTTGTATTTGTATTTAGGGCTTCATCCTCCTCCTGCAACACATTACAATGTCTGAGAGGGGTAAGGCTGCACAGAAGCAAGAGTTCTGGGCAGGACGTGGCCCATTGCACCACCCTTGGTCCAGCTGATGACAAAGCCCATACCCTGCACAGCAGCTGGGAGTGAATTGCCACCCCAGCAGAGGAGATGATGCTGGTTTAGGAGCAGCCAAGGAGGCCATGGGTCTGTGAGAGAAGAGAAGAAGAAAGGAGAACAAGGCCAGAATCCTCTCTGCCTCTCTCAAAGCAGCAGGGTGATAGCACAGAGGGGATACACACCACCCCACATCCCCTTCTGAGCCCAGCCACGTCGTAATGGCCCACGGCCTCTAAATGAGGAACACAGCCCTGAAGAGATGCTGTCTTCGCTACAGCTGAGCTCTTCAAGACCTATGCAAGCTCTGAGGTTTTAATTCCTCCTCACCAGTGTGCGTGATCATTCTATCTTAATGCTTCAGCTATTTGCCATTTAAGTCCTTTTGGAATAGGCAGTCCAAGTATAACAAGGCAGTTTTTGCACTCACAACTGGGGTAAAGCACTACCAAAGCTTCTACGGACACGAAGTCTACTGACAGTCAACAGTTACACCCAAGAGGGGCTGGTTCTAGCCTCATTAAAAATATCAACTGTAGAATTACTTCTTCAAGTCCCTATATAAAGACAGAGGTGCAAAGGGTATTCATCTCCCCATTCGGTGACTCTATGAGCTTGCCACACTGAAGTCTTTGGGGATGACACTCTTACTAGAGTAAACGTAGGACCAGGACCCCCTGCTCGGTCTTCTCTGGCACAGAAAGAGATTGAAGTTAGAGTTTCAGACAGGGAAACGGCCAGCAAAGCCTAGTAAGCCCTTGATTAAAACTTGAATTCAAACTTGCTCAACATCCACATTTCAGATAGACACATCTCTTGGTTCTCACTTCAATAGTTTCAAGCCAGAAAACCCTCTTCCTTTCCAGATACAATAGAAGATAATAAATTTCATTTGTTCCAACCTCTTGTATGAATAAAGGAAGGCTATAATTCCTGAGCAAATGAATAGAATCTATCACAGTGTTGCCCTTGTATTTCTCTTTTATGCTGCAAGTTTTCCTTTAGTCTTGAATTAGCTGTGAGCAAAGGGAGAGAAGAGATATATAACCTTCAGACCTCTGTATGCAAAGGTATGAATATTAGTGGTTACTGGCTTATTTGCCTGATGGCAAACATCTAGTGCCAGCTGAGTACCCAGAGCAGCCTGCCTGGCCTCCACAGTACTACTCCAGAAAGCTGCAGGTCGGCCTGAGATCTTCCAGTGCATCTCCTCTCCATTCTTAATAAGCAAACATCTCAAGCAGCCCTGGGTGCTTTCCTTTGTTCAAGGTACCTAAATCAACCCTGCTGCTGCTTCCATAATTCTTAATTTCTAAGACAAGCTGTTCATCAGTACACAGGAGCACAGCCTCGTGTTTTGCATTACACAAGTGAAAAACTCGTCCTGAATAGAACCAGCAGCTATGTGTAAATACGGGTCCCTCTTATACCTAGTCGCTCCAGCTTCTGCTGTACGTTTTGATCCTTGCTGTGAGACAGCACTGAACGATTCAGGTTCTGACTGGCCGTCTCTAACACTGCCTTTGTGTTAGAAAAGGCCAAGTGCTGATTTCACATAAGAAATTAATTAAGCTTTGAACAAGCTAGTGTTACGGTATTCGATATCTTACACATCTGTCCATACCAAAACACAGAACCACTTCAACTTAGCATAAAATTCTGCAAACAGATCTGGATCCCACTGAACCAAATGGCAAGACTGCCGCCAGGCTTCACCGAGCCCAGGGCTTGCTCTACACTGATTGTCCAGAATGCAGGTTTCTTCAGTTTTTTTTTAGTCTGGTTTCCTAAGGGAATGAAATTTATGCAATCGTGCTGTGTGTATAAGCATGTCAGTCTACCCCAGTAACATTTGTACCCACTGGATCATTTCAAAAGAGAGCCCAGAGATATTGAGTTTCCCCTAATTTAGTAAAAATAAGCACATGGGTGGAGGAGAAAGACCCTATCAGTGCCCAGCGAAGGCTATGTGGCAAACAGCTCACTCCTTGCTACACATCAGAGAATCCACACAGGAGACAGCTGTAGGACACCAGATGACTGTAGTCCTGCAGCTCCTGGGGCAGCTCAGTGCTGTTACTTTTTGTCACTCTATGCTTAAGATTCAAGGTTATTATATATTTTTATATATATAAGACATAGAATACGCCCACAGATGCACAAGGGAGCAGAGGAGTTGCATTAACAAATCCAGAATCATGGGATACTGTGGGTTCAAAGGGACCCCTAAAGTTCATCTATCCCACCTCCCTGCCACAGGCAAGGACTTCTTTCACTAGAGCAGGTTGCTCAAAGCCCTGTCCAATGCTACTTTGAACATTTCCAGTGACGGTACACCCCCAACTGCTCTGTACAACCCATCCCAGAGGCACAGCACCACCATAGTGAAAAATTTCCACCTTATATCCAACCTAAACCTCCTCTTTTCCAGTTTAAAACCAAGCTCTGGTCTAGCAGTGTTCAAGCACCAGTCCTCCTGTGACAATATCAGGCTTTCAAATATCCTATCTGTAGAAAAGCTGGAAAGTGATTTGGAAGAACACCCAGATCGTGAAGGTTTTGCAAAAGCCAAATTATCCTCCCATTTTCTTGTTCCTGATTCTTGAGCAGTCACTGACACTGCATTAAGTTATTCTCCAGTTGGCATCTCAGTGATTTTCCTTGGTAAATCAGGAAGAATTGGCTTCCTAAATATTAGCTTTGGGTGGGCTTGTTAAAAAAAAATAAATAAAAAAAAAGTAGCCAATTTGATCTATGATCCAGTGACAGGGACAGATGTATTCCTAGGGGAAGATGTGCAATTTATAACAGTGATTGCACATTTTGGTAGGTTTTGTATTGGGCTAACACTGAGCTAAGCATAGGGCTTCTCTTGATCTCCCTGGGCCAAGTTCTCTGTGGCTAGAAATCCTACCTAATTTGTGAATACAGTGCCCAGGAAAACTTCACCATTAGTTCTTTGCTAGGGGTGAAATCTTTAACATCCATATGAATTATAAATACAGGAGAACAGACTCTCAATTTTATTGTACTTTGTGCTATGCATCCCTCACAACTGAAGAGCCAATAACATGCGTTCAGGCAAATGGCCTTTTCTGGCTATATTTATAATTTTATTAGAAGAAAACAATGACAAGTTTGTCTATTTAAATTCATAGATGCTAACAAGTCACTAAGAAGCATATTTTACACTAGAAAACTACACTGAACACATTTTTCATTTTTTCCTGAATAAAAGAGATATTACATAGAAAAATGAGTCATTTATCCTGAAGCATAGCCCTAATAGCATTGCTTTCACATTCATTTCTTTCTGTGCCAAAATGATTACCTTTTTTTTTTAAATAGAAAATACTATTAAAAATACTATAGTTGTAGGATATTTACATTCTTAGAGCCTTCCGTTTTTACTGCACACATTCCAATAAATGAGAAATATTCCTGAATGAGAGAAAGCTTAGTGACAAATGAGGATGGAAAATCTTCAGTAATACTAAATGATTTTCTGGATTTTTTTTTTATTTGCTATGACAATTCCTTGAAGAAACTATCTAGTTTTGACACCTCCATGTGACTTCTGATGAATTCATGCATACATGAACACGCATGCCCACACATGCTTTCATGTTCATGTGCACACAGCCTTGAAGTCTGTACTGCACTGTGGTGTGTGGATATTTTTGCATTACCTCCTGTTGCACCATGATGTTGCATCTCTTATTTAAGGATTTTATTTTAAACTAAAAAGGTGCTTTCTCCGTATTTATTTCTTCTAGAATCCAATGTTCTACTTCTGACAGACGGAAAGCAATTGTCAGTCTCAACAAGAGTTATACCCCTAATAGCTAAAAAGATGTCTTCCTTATGTAATAAAAGGATGGCTGTTATTGTAAAACAATTAGTTTTCTTTGCAGATTATGTAAAGTAATCTGCTACTTTGAAGTAGTGTTGCTTTATAAAGCAGAGCAGCTATTTCCTGGCATACACCAGGAAAAGCAAGAGAAAAAGTATCCAAAGAAGATTTATAAACAATTTATCATAAAAGGATTTAAGATTAGTTTATCCTACTTCTTAATAATGTTATTGCTTGCCTTCAAGTGAGATGGTGCTCATACTGTGACAAGATCAGCCAAGATTGTTAGGGAAAACTCTGTATGGCAAGTTGGAATTTAACCATCACTGTCGTCTTCCAGAGACTGTTTATACCAGTTGCAACTAGTAGTCCTTAAAGGCCTTCCATACTGGCTGTAAGGAACGGTAACCTTGAAAAAGAAAAGATCTGGGGGATTTGACAGCCATAGCAAGACACAATGTGTGAAAGATTCCCCAACAGCAAAACTCAAACATTTTAACAGAAGTGCAACAGTTGATCAGAGAGATGTGCAGTACTCACAGGTACAGAGAAAGGATACCCAGGGTCCTTGTATCAGTCATAAAACACTAATAGGGGCCCATGAGTACACTACAGCCAATTTACTTAAACTAAAGTGAATTCTGGAACCTTAAATTATTAGACAACGAGATTTCTTGCATCACTTAATTTCACTTTTGCCTTACACCCTGATGGCTGAAACTCAGACCCTTCATTCTCACTTGTTTCATAAACTGTGCAATTAACAACTGCTGACTTTGGGTTGGGTTGTGCCATATCCAGAGCTTTGTATCACATACAGCAGAAATTAGAGATTTTCTTAAGAATGCGTAAGAAAAGTTGCATCTTTCCTGTACGATGGCTCAGCACTGGGGTTTCTGAGAGTACAACCCTCGCACAGGAGGGCGCCTTGGTGAGTACTTCCAAGTCCTTACACTCAGTGACAGGATCGGACAGCTGAGGGTTCCAACACAGGCTTATAAACATACAAAAGGAAGCATGACTTTTTTTTTCCAGTTGGAAAATAATGTAAACTTTCTACAGGGAAACTATTATAGGAATAATTACATAAGTTAGTCACATGTATCCCGTGTGTGAGACTAAAATTTCAAGAGCCAGGAGCCTTCAACACCCAACTTTAACTGAGTTCCCTAAGGCCCTCTGAAAGAGCTCTGCCTTTCTGAAGGCCAAGGCTGTAACATTATTTCTAAAGACTTCAGTGGGGTCAGGGTTGCACACTGGCTATTGCTCTAAAACAAATAGGCAGCTTCAACGCCAGGCCCGAGGAGCCGCAGCAATATGCCATGCGTTATGTAAGAGGCTGGCCTAGATAGCCAGAGCAGGCCCTTGTGGCCTTACGAAACAATCAGGCTTCACATGCCAAAAATATTATCATTTGAAGAAAACAAAACTTTTACAAAATCAGATCTTTTGGATTTATGCGCATACCTAAATGCTCTGCCAAATCCAGCCTTTTTGCATTATTATTTTAAAATCAGATTTTTATTGGCTGAAGCACTTCGTAATTGTGGTCGTTTGCTTTACTGCAGAAGTATGTGACAGCTAATGATTGGGAATGTGACTTGAAGAGTTCACAGGGCAAGCAGAAGTATCCATGCATTTCTGAACTCTTTGCACAAGGGGATGGTGAGATAGCCCAGGGCTGCAGACAGAGATGGTCTGTCCCACCACTAGCTCTCCCTCGGTTTTCATTCCTTTGCCCCCCTGGATCTCACCACACAGCAGGCCCTGTTCCCAGGGAGCATGACAGGCCGAGAGGAGCTGCGGAACAAAGCAGAGCTGGGCTCCAGTCCCTCGCTGAAGGCAAAGGGCTCCTGTTGGCAGCACAGCCCTGGGCTGGCTCTGCAGAGCTGTGATGCTGGAGATGCCCATGTGAAAAAAAAAAGAAGTGTATTAGGAATTGACCCAAGATTAGCTTTTAACTGTTGGTGCTCACTGTCCAAGAACCATCTCCCCACCGCTTTGCAGGAAGGAGCTGACAGCGGATTTCTGAAACCATACCAGCTGCCTCCCCATTTCCCACCCTCACTCCCCAGACTCTGGGTACCTAATGGGGCTTCAGCTCTGCCCGATTCTTGCATTAGCCAAGGGCTTGGGCTGCTGTGAACCCAGCTCCTTGCTGACAGCAACTGGAGCTTTCTGTCCTCCACTGCCTTGTTTTTGGTCACTGTTTTGTTTTTTTAAATACTTGTTGGATCAAGAGCGATGGTCTCACACAAATGCTATGATGAACACACATTATAAAATCAAAGGTAAAGTTTGCCACAGAACTGTATCACATGCAGTTAAAGTGCATACGAATGCACAAGTCTCTAGGCTCCCTTCAATATATCCATGTATTCTCAAATCATGTGCCCAGGGACAATTTGGCAATGTACAAATCATGGTTGTGAGGTGCCTTTTAAGAAGTTTTATTCTCTTAAGTGAGGTTTTGATTAGTTTTCAGACCTTTGCCATTATTGCACAGTGAAAGCATTTTACAGAGAAACACGTGGCCATACTTTGGGGGTTTTGAATTTGCATTACTCAGATTTAGAGGAAAAAAAAAGCCTCCTGCTCTGGGCTTCCCTGTCAGTAAGTTTGGACTCTGTCTCTGCTGAATAACACAAAGCCATGTTCTGCTTTCTCTGTTAAAACGCATGGGATTTTTACTTGCACATGTGAAACACTGTTAAAGTGGGGGCCAGCTGATTGAACTGTGCAGGTAGGGACAAGACCTTTTGCATCACTCCAGATTATGTTTTGTTTGAATTCAAAGTTTTCTTGGCACACAGTGTTATAGGTAACATGAATCTGAATTCTAGAGAGAGTATCAATTATCTTATGAAATCGTATTTCTAGCCATAATGTTGAGCGGAGTGAGGGGGACAGAGAAGGCAGAAGTGAGTATAAAACTAGCCTTCAGTCATGGAAATACTTATAAGTGAGAAAGACCTAAATATCACCCATGTAGCACATGACATTAGATATAGGAATATGATTCACGCTGAATTCAAATCCTTCACCTATTACCAGAAGGTGAGGAAAATAAAAACTAAATACAGACAACATAAAGGTAGTTAATATTTTACCACAGTGTAGTAGGTCCAGACCCTCTAGGACAGCCTGTCCTCTCTCAACCTCATCATTTCCTGTGAGTGCTGCCCTGAGAGCCTGCAACATCCATAAGCAGTCCTAGCACAGTTTTCATACACCACGAGCTGTTCCAAAGCAATAGGACTTGCTGCTTTGAACTTGAAGTCTACAACGAGCTGGGTTCAGAAGAGCAGGGGGATAACTATAAATACGAACAGTATGCAAGTATCCTACATGGGTTTACACAAAAAAAATTCCATTTCCATTGCACATCTTCAACATTGCCATTTATCAATGAATTCTGATTAGTTCTATCATATATTAGACCTTTAACTTAAGCAGAATAAAACAGGTCATGCAAAAATCTATTGTAGGTAATTCATGTGTGTCCTGAAGATTTAGTTCAAAACCTGAAAGTTAAAATAATCAGAGAACACAAAGCCCCAGCAAAAAACCCTCTGGATCAAGTTGTACCTTCAGCTGTACCCAATTAATTCAAATGTGCTTATAGATTCTAGGTGGTCCAAGTGGCAACTTATGTTTACAGCAATAAGACAAACAGCTTTCAGACCAACTAATTATTAAAGTATATATTAAACACTACAAGTAACCACTGATTTGTAAGACTACAGACCATGCTCCAAAAGCGTTAGGTTTTTGTTTTTAAATAAAACATTCAAAAAATGGCCTACATGACAGAGGTTAATTCTTCTATTTACAGGCAGTGTTTCCATCTAAGCATCTACACTCACTTTGGACTTGCTAAGTTACTATTGGGTGCTGACAATTGTACATACGTAAACATGGGCTGAACTGGAACAAACTTTTTAAACAGATAGTTTGATAGCCAAATTGCAGTAATACAGCCAAAAGCAAAATAAATCTGTGCAATAGGGCAGCAAGCATTGCCGGTTAGTTATAGTTCGCTTTGTTCTGAAATAGCATTCAACAGTTGTGCATAACATGTCTGATAAAAGAAAAAAGGTAATTTGTTTATCATGCAGTTATTCAACAATGCACATAAAGAGCACTTGGGTTTTTGGCAGACATTTTTACTTAAACAGTAGAAGTTTAAGCACGTTATAAAAATTAAATAAATTGCAATTTTCTCAGTCACAGAAGCATAAAGCAAGTGTAAGGATGCTGGCTACACTGCAGGAAGGTAGGTGTTTCCGAGTACATTAAAGGAAGCATTATGACTGATAAGCTTTGATTTTACGTTTGAATTCATTATGGGACCAAGTATGGCTCATAGCAGCTGAAGTGTTCAGGAGAGAGGCAAGAAGGGAACTGCCAGAACTGAAGTGACTTATTTCTGTAAAGAGCATGCCTTCCCCTGGGACCTTGAGAAGGCTGAATAAGAAAAATACCAATGGCTTCATGTTCTCTACATTTATTACGGTAGGACAAATTATTTTCATCTTTTAGGGCTTGAGGGAAGAATGCTCTCCGCATCCTCTACAGTTGAATGCTCAAATGTAGACCTCGACTGTAGTAAAGCTGGATCTGAAACTTTCTTACTGAAAATAATTTAGTTCCCTACTATCAGCACAACCTTATAAGGCAGGTTACAGCTGATATTGGGGCTATCACACTACTGGTTATTATTAACTACCAAAGCTGATCACACTGTTGCTTGGATTCATTCTGATGGCCAAATTCAAGTAAATCAACTTCCTTCTTTAAAGTACCATGCAAAAAGTCTTTCCAAACAAACCACAAATGATACTGGCTATTTGCTTACACTCTATACTCACGAGGTCAAGGTGAGCCCTAGGTATAACAATATGCTTGTTTTCAAAGCAGCTTCATAACTGAATTCTTATACGCCTAACTGCTTTAACTGTTGATAACAATATCTAAGAATAATTATGACAAGTAATTATGATATGTGCCACCAATGTACAACCTCCTGCTGAGTGTTAGCAGCCAAGAAGACAGCAGCAGAGAAGGGAGGGTGGCTTTGGACCATGCATGTCAGGAGGTGGTCTGTAACCTGCCCTGTCACTGCAGCAGTCCCATGCAACCTGACAGCATGGGGCCATCACAATCTCAAACTGCAAATTCAGCTCATTTCTTCCTGAATTTACATGGGGTTGAATTACATCTGTATTAGGAGGGCATCCTCCTATACCAAAAGCCATAGCTAGGAACAAATTTTTCCTACTACAAAAGCTAGGATTAAAACCAGGTGCTGCTAAGTTTCCACCTTCACAAATCATGTTAAGATCAGTCATTAACTCACTATTTTTTGTACTACTAAATGAGGTAAGAGTTACAAAAAAACAGTAACACTTATTACTTGCCAATTAGTTTAGCTGGTTAAGCTGTGCCTAGTAAGCATGGAAAATTGACATTAGTTAATACAACACAGGTACATGTGATGACAGACAGGTTAAAGAAATTATACCTTTATAAAATGCATTGACTCCAATTTCAGTTTTTATGGAGGTGACAAAAACAAGGAGTTCCATCTGTTAAAAATTCACTTCCTCCCTGCAAGCAGCATTTCAAATTCCAGGAACTTGCAGAGGAAGTATTATTCTGCCACTGGATACTTAACAGAGTGGTAAAATACAGTGATTATGTTGGAGATTCTTTCTACAGTTCTTTGAAGTTGCATCTGAGTTTGAAAGACTTCAATGTTTGAAAACTAGCATCAAGAAAGCACAGATTTTTCCTTAAAAAAAAAAAATCTAAGAAAGGGTTACTAAAAGGGTGAGCATGAGCAACTGTGAATGTGAAAATGCTAAAAAATCCAAGGCCAACATAATTCATGTTCCTAAGACATACAAAAATACATGTGATCAATGTTTTAAGTTCTGTAAGCAAGAAGTTAAAATGCATACTGTCTGAAAGTATGAAAATTCACATTCAGGTGACTTATAGAAAGTACCAAATAAAGTGCCAGTCCCACACGAATTCATTACTGGACCCCACATCTCCCTAGACTCCACATCTCCATCCTTCCAGTTCATCCCTGCTCTGAACTTGACGACCTGCTGACAGTGCTTGCCTCTCCACGCTCTGCTCAGTACCCTGGTTCAGACAGCCAACACCCTTCCATAGAGCCTTGGGTCTTTAAGTGCTGTACTTCAGCTGAAGCAAACGCTAGCAGGCAGAGGTCATAGCAAAGCCTACTAGTGAATGTCAGGTAAGAAAGTAAGGTAAAGAGCATTAAAAGGGCTCTAAAGGAAACTGAACTGCAGGGGGATCTGCACAGTAAACGCTCAGCAGAAAAAAACATTCAAGAGTGAGAACAGTGAGAACAGTTACTCTATGAAGCTACTGAGCAGGTATCAAAGTAAGTGAAAAAATTGCAGAAGGATCTTGAGATACTGAGCCATCAATAAAATGGCAAGTGAAATTGCATATGAAAGGAAAATAACAAACACACTAGAATTCATCGCTGCCTAATTGCATGAAAATGACACTGGATATTACGTAGGTAGTTGTGTGGAATACGCAGCTTCATGCCCAGCAGCACTCAGGAATGCAAGTGGAAGTGAAAAAAGGGTAATGAACAGAAAAACAGCATTGCATTGCTTTGCTAATCCACGGTGCAGCCACTCCTTGGTACTTTGTATAGTTATGATCACCTTGTCTAAGAAGACCACAGACTTCCAAAAAACTATTTGTCTACAGCAAGGACTATTATATGCTTGCCCTATTCTTATACCCCTTGTTTCAGCATCTGCTGCTGGCTGCTGTCAAAAGCAAGCCATTAGTTCACAGGGACAACAAGCCTAAACCAGTAGGGCTGATCTGGATTCAGCCAGGTCTTAAGAATATGTCACAAGTTTTGACTATCCACACCACTTAAAATTATTTAAATGTCAAAAAAAGCAAGGGAATATTTCTATTGTTTTTAGTCTTTAGTAATTTGAATTCTATTACTTATTCAGGCCAACTTCCCGTAACTTCAAATATATCCTCACATTATAGAATATTTAAAGAGTCTGTCCCTTATTAAAAAGATTACCATACAGTATTTAAAAACACAAACCTCCTTAGTGCATATGAATTCCTTCCTTTTTCTTTGATCCAGTCATTAGTGGTTATGTACTTTATAAACTTGTCCAACTGCTGCATTTTAAAAATAAAAACTAGAACCATCTCTCACCTTCAAATAATAGTACAGAAAATACATAATTTAATGGCTTTGAAAAGATTGTAACAACAAAAAAATGCAAAGGAGAGGTTTTGCAAATGCTATTGAGTTGATCTCAAGAGTATGCAGAAGTCAGGTTTGGAGGAGTTGTGGGGGGAACAATCAAAACTCAAGTTTTGTTTTGTGCCTTTGCTCGGCAAGAGGAATCCAAGTTCAGGCCTTTGACTGAGCATTCCTAAGCATGAGCATTCCCCTCTCTGCCCCTCCCCCCCCCCAACAACAGGAAGATGCATAAAAATCCATTCCCTTTGCTTACCAATAGCACAATAGCATGAAACTGAATAAATGCTTTACATGTTCTCCATGATGCACAAACCACCTCCTGGTTAAGAAACAGTACCGGAATGCCTCAAATACTGGTACTCCATTTTCAGATGGAATTGGCTTCAAGGACAATGGGTGGCTAAACCCCTATAGGAAAAGGAATGGCTTTAACAAATATCAGGCACTACTGACCTTATCAACAGAGAACTTACAAATGCAGGACTTGTTCTATATACAAGCAAGAGCATGTTTTATTCCTCTATGACCACGGACTGTCAGCAGAATTATGTACCCTCTTTGGCTGGCAAAAATAGGGCATCTCCACATTCATCCTTTTCACTCCTGGGCTCTTCTGTTTTAGTCACTGTCAGAATAATTGACCTCTCCCACAATCGTTCAAACCATGTCATAAACCACTGCCAGCCAACCGACCTTTTCCATCCTGTCCTCAAGGTCCATAAAAATGTGTAGTGCTACTGTACCTTATTGTTCCTAAAACAATAAATGTGTGCCACTATAACAAGTAACCTGGACAAGACATTTGCCTTTCAGACTTCTGTTTTCCACTTCCAATTTCTACGGGCTTCCTCTCCCATAGGCCTATTCTTGCAGTGCGCGTCACATCCTTGACGCTTTGTATTTGAATCAGCTGTACTGATGCAGCTGAATTGCAGTGACATCACACTCCTGAAAGTGTTTAAGGGTAGATTTTTTTCTCCTGTGCTAAAATTTGCTTTAAAAAAACAGGCTCAAGAAATGAATGCAAGAATTCATGGTTTTGTTCGCATGTTGTCTTCAACTTCATTCTCAATTTATTTTTTACAGAACGTTTGCCAGCTGTTCTTTTGTTATTCTCATACCTCTCTATATCCGATTTTCTAGTTTAAAAAAAATACTGTTTGGCCCAAATTCTGCTTCCTAATGTGCATGATCAGAAGTCACAAGCATATCCAAGAACTGGAATTGGCTCTAGCTATTCACCCACAGCTTGTCATATCCTTGTTTTTTTTGGACTACATCCGCTTCATTTTTCTTAAATGATCTGAGCCATTTTACTGAGGCAGCTTTTAACAGACATGTTTACAGCTAGCAGCAACTTTCCTGAATTTAACATTACCCAGATTTGATGTTTTTAAATTTAGTGTGAAGCAGTCTTTTTGATAAAATAGTTTTGGTAGCTGAACAGAATCCAGTTCTTCTCACGTATCGGCGCAATTTTCAAAATCACTTCAATTAAGGAAGCCAAATTACATGAGTTATATGAGCTTTCTAGCAAACTTAATCTACAGTAAAATACCTGTTTGCCAAGTGTAGGAGCATTTAGATAGTATTGTTACATTCCCCTCCTTTTATAGTTCTGTAATATATTTCCAGGCACTTCTATCACCTCACTCTATGTAAACACATGGAAATCTTTTAGACAAGCATACCACAGCCAGACTGTCTGTATACAATATAAGCTTCAGCTGTTAATTTGGCATCTATATTTTGAACCTAATAAAGAAGTATTTTTAATTTAACATGGAAGGCCATATTTAAGATCTGCCTCCACTATTACTTTGTCCTTCATTTCAAACTGACAGCTATTCATTAGGAAAATGGATCGTCTGTTGATTTGTGCCTTACCATACTAGACTATTTTTACTAAACTAAGAGTTAGAGGGGAAGAAAGCCCTAAACAGTCTTGGATCAGATGATTTCTTTGCGTAAGTAAAAATTTGGTATAAGCATTGGCAAAACTTACCAGGTTGTAAAATGGCTCCTACTACTGACTCACATTTAACTATTGTGTAGGCTGCGCTTCACTGGGCCAAGTTGTAGCTAGTTGCTGCTGCAGAGGAAAGTTGAACTCTCCTCTTCGCATCAGTGAGCTGAGGCCCTTGCATAAAATTGTACGTAGGAGAAGGCTGTAAAGACTGCTTGCTTGCCACAAACATCTATCATTGAAGATTCAGATAATCACCCATCAAATTTCTAGATACTTTCTAACATGAAATGCATGCTATTGCAACTGTAGTGCTACATCAACAGATGCTTTAATAGACAGGACACAATATATACCACCCTGCCTACCTTCAATACCCGGCAAAATACTTTGAGCCATTAGAAATACCAAGAAGAAACCTGGCAATTGACACATACATATTAGAAATTATCCTGGAACAGAAAGGAACTAGAGAACTAGATTGATTTTACATGGTTTGCTTCAGATTGTATGGGCAGTGGGTAGAGGAGAAGCAGTAGATGCCATACCCTGATTTTAGTAAGGATTTTGAAAATGGTTGGAAAGCCATATCCAGACAGCAGCTGTCTGTTGCTCACTGTCAGGCACAAGGGTACAGCAAAGGAGAGCTCTGCAAGGGGCTGCACTGGCTCTGGTACCGCTTGCTATTTTGGAAATTAGGATGGTCAAAGCTAATTTGAACTCTAAACAAACAAAAGCAAGCACACAGATATAAGTCCATAGGTGAACAGACTGAGCTTTCTTGAACAAGAGGAATGAACTGCACCAAACAGGACTACGAGTAGCGATCTACAGAAAAGAACCAGGGAGCTCCAGAAGCTTGCAATCATGAGTTACACAAGACGGTCCCTTTGTGCTATTGATCACAATGGTGCCACAGGGGAAGGACTATTTGTGGACACCAGACTGTAACAACTTAGGTCAATTAGAAAGATCAGGGGAAAGCGCAAAAATAGTCAAGGCCTAGAAAGAACAACATATGAGGAAAGAATGAGTGAACTGGGGTTGTTTAATCTTAAAGAAGTGGAAGCAGACAACGAACAGTGATGAGAGAAAGGAATTCATTCTATCCCCACACCACATAGGCTTAGGGGCTAACAGACTCCAGCTGATGGAAATGACACCAAAGGACACAAGGAAAAGACATCCAAAGGTAGAGTTCAGATGGGCAGGAGTCAACAGCAAGGACTGAAGTGGCCTTCACTATAAGGTTTTGCAGCAAAGAAACAGGTGGAAAACAATGTAGGCACAGCTGACCCCACCTTGGAAAAAAAGGGGTGAACCTTTCAGATCAAACACACACCCCGTAGAGCAGGTTGGTTTTTTAGTAGTCTTCTTGTGTTTCTGCCACTGTCCTCAAAGTTATACCTACCATAGATTAGCAACATTAATTTATATTTAGCAATATCCAAATCTTTCAAAGACTTTCATTACGCTTTCATTTTGAAAACTTTCATTGCTGGTTGAACTCCATTTCCTCATTTTGTACTTCATCTTACAGAGAACACTGCGCAATTGCTTGTTACTGGCCAGGAGAACGCAGCATGTTCAGCTATGGAGTACTGATCTGCAGGATTACAAACAGGGGCAAGGCACACGAGATCCCCCTGCCTATTTGTGCTTACTTCTGTTTGGTCAAAGCATACAGAGCATTTCAGCGTTTGCCTTGTGAGCTTCTTCAGAAGGAAAAGAAGATGACCTCTGCATTTCAGGCTAAGGAAGTGGTTAGGAAGTGATGAGAAACTACATGGCATGCATTGTTTTAACGGTTCCCCCAGAAGAGTTAATTTTTTAGCAGAAGTTACCAAATTATGCCATCAGTGAATTAAACAAAAGCTTAAGTTTGATGTACAATAAATAAGCATGCAATGAAAGATAAATGCTGCTACTTAAACATGATAAAGAATGTAGAATTTTTATAGTGATCTGTAAAAGGCTTAACATTTGCAATTAGCAAGATAAGTTTGGGGGGAAAAAAAAGATTTTTGATGAAAATAGGCTTTGCTTGCATTATTTTTTGAAACAAACCCGCACTCCAAAGTATTTTAATACACTGACAGCATCCAGACTTCAGCCAAACTTTTAAAAGTTATTTTATAATGCCACAGCCTCATCTATTCTATGGCATGGGTGTCACTTGCATCCATTTTGCAGGGAAATTGCATCCCACATCACAGCAGGTCCAGAAACAGGACTCAAGAAGCTCATGACACCTTCCAAATTATTAATTTCTGGATTTCAGACAAGTTTTACACCACCATCACCACTCCTGTATAGTCAAAATGTTTCTTTGGAAGCTACTTTTCTTACTCCCTTCGCATCTTTTCCTCAATTTTCCATGGCAATTTTTCCCTATTTGTAATACATTCATGCAAACCTCAAATTCCTCTACAGACGAATTTGACTGAGACTGCCACATTTTTGTTACAAACTATACAAAAAGCACAAACTATTAAGTAGAAGGAAGGCACGACCTCTGGGACATACACCCACACTTGCACACACAAGGTCCCATCAGTACAAAAAGAAATTCACCAGCTGTTACAAAACTTGCATTTAAATACAACGAGCATACAAAGAATGATAAAAACAAAGCAGAAACCATTATCTCATAGGCATCGCAACTTGAATTTATAGATATTGCCACATCATACATGTATCCCCTTTTCAAACAGGATGCTAGCACTTAGGAGAGAAAAATAAGGAACCCAAGTTTTCCAAGCAAGGCTTAAGGGACATTTTGAAGCATAAAAACGCATGTGCCTGGATGAAGCAGTTTTCAGAAGTGCCTAATAAAATTACTTAAGTAATTGAGTTTAGAAAAGGAACTTCTCACCTGTGTATTTTTTTTAATGGCTATGATTCATTTATATATATTTATATTCAAAGAAAACACCATATTCCTTGCTCTTGCCGTCCCATTCTGAACATGGTAACACAGAGACTGGTGAAGTCTTTAAAAGACTTCCTTTTCCCTACCACCTCTCTAAAAGCTGCGTAAGCAATTACCTTCTGCCCCAGTTACAGCCACACAGCCTTACGATTGCACAATGCAGCCCAGTTACTCAGGCTTTATATCAACGCCTCAAGACTCACTGTTGAGAAAAGAGTTTGAGATGAAATAAAAGTAGAAATGGGTAATAATTGCTCCCCCCTCACGTCTAGTTATGCAACATTGACTCAGCATCAAAACATTTGCTAAATAGGAAGCTTTTTGAATCATGACTTTTAGCTTAATTTACACTGAAGGTTTCAAATGAGATTTATTCCTCCAAGCATTAATCCAGAGATAAATTGTACACATGGGCATGGATGTTAAGTGGGAACATTCCTTCTCAGTCATCAAGCAAACAGTGTTGAACTATTTTTAAAAAGTAGTAAATAACTTAGAGTAAGGATGACATCTTTTGGATTTTTGCTCTGTTTAAATTGGCAGCTTAAACCTTTATCTTATTCTCACTGAATTTCTACATAGCCACAGTTATGCAAAATTAACTTTCTGCATCTGAAGACTAGGTGCCTGATCTTCCTTCTGCAGAGATTAAACCAATATGCTCCCCTTGGCTTCAGAGATGGGGATTCTGCATTTCTGGAGATTGTTTCTTTAACTAAATTGCATTACATTTCATTTCAGACCTTAGCTTGTTAGGGACTTTGTTTTTCAGGATGCAAAACTAACATGCACTTGGTTTGTTTCTAGAAAGTGGGCACAGAGACCCGTTAGTGCACAAGTTTAACAGAGATGAGATGCAACACGATCACCTGCTCAACAACCATTTTCAAAGAGAAAACGGTTTGCCCCCATTTGTCCACAAAACAGGTAAGGACGCGATCATGAACATGATTAAGTGTGGTACCAAGCGTGGATCATATGTTCAATATCAAGTAATTCTTTCTTTAATCAATTCTCTCACCTTCATTCACTTTAACACTGCAAGCCTGTCCTGTCTTGCTGCACTAAATGTTGTGCAAACTCATTACTAAGGACTATTTGTCCTCCCAATTCATAATACAACAGTAAGTATTAAATACACTTGTGATACAATCTAAGTTATTATAAACCACGTGAAGTTTTTTCCTTACCTATGAGTTTAATAAAAGTTATTTTAAAAGGCTGAAAATTGCTTTTTCCTGGAATAGCTTGTTTATGCCAAATGTCATTCTATTTAGCTCAGACTCCACAATGCCACTTTGCCTCAACCTCCTTTGCATTTCTGAACACTTGTCCATATCTGCAGGTAAATATTTCAGTTACACAAAAAGATAGCAAAACCACGGTAAGTTTTTACATTTCTTTGTAGTGCTTGACCAGATTTTTAAAAGAATAAAGAGACTGCACATTAAGAAAGTTTTCACTGAAAAAAAAGTACTTTAAGTAGTGTTTGGCTGCAATTCTTAGTGTCTTGAGACTTACTGATCATTTCCTTCCTACAGCAAAAGGGCCCTCAAAAAGAGTAGTTTTATTGTGGAACTATTTGCATACACAAGTACAGCATGCCAAAACTATGCTTTTGAGCACTGCCACAAGCCTTGATCAGGTTCTCACTGTATGGTTCAGAGATGAGAGTAAATCAGGAAACTTCTTCTGCAGCAGTGTCTCTGTTCTAAAATGCCACATTTCATCATGGAATAGAAGAGCACGCCACAGTCCTGTCCAGGAATACACTGTGCCAATGTTCTAACATTGCTGCAGGAACTGGTTGCTCTTCCTAAGCTTTTCAAGAAGGTTTGAACACCATCTAGCTTACGGCTTTCTGATTTCCATCTAGTTACGCTTTCCGATTACAGAAAATTTCCCAATTGCTCTTGAAGTTCAAGCATGCTAGAAATACTTAGAATTGGCCCTACACAGATATAAATTGGTCTCAGCTTTGAGATGGGCTCCACATTACAGATCAGCCTGCAGAACCAGGATTTACTTAGTACTAAAAAAAGTGTTCCCTTGCTTTCAAGACCTCAGCAGGTAACTGAGACACTGGGAACCATGTCAGACGCTACCCACACCTGCAGCACTCAAGGCAAGAACAGCTCAGACACCCTGAGCACCCACACAGATGCTGCTAGGGCACCTCAGCCCACCTGCAGTGTTATTGGTGGCCACCCAGGTTTCTCCCTACTTCTCCCCCTTGCCCAGAAATGCCACCTGAACACAACGCAAGCATTGGCAGGGACTCCCCAGGCAGATGCCCAGTGGCCAAGGCAGTCCTTGAGCCATAAAGCAGGCTCTGCGCACCTCTAACCACACGTATCCCCCAGCCACGCCCTGAAAACTGTCCCTGCTTTATGTATGATGCAGTGGAAGAGCTCACAGCACCCCCAGGAAGAGAACTGGTGATCCCATTCTGACCCCCCCACCACCCAGCACTGGATCCCATCTCACAGGTATCACAAGAGAAAGACTTGAGCCCACTGGGGTCCACAGCACTCATTAATGCTACCCTGAGGAGGGACAGCTGGGGCCACAGCAGTTTTTGTGGGAAGCTGAAGTGCACCCCTAGAGGAAAAACATCACTGCTCTGTAGTCTGCGTGGCCATGCTACATTAAGCTACCAAATGGAGAATTAAGCTCTTCACAAATTAGAATTACTCCTACTGGATAGGCTACAATAGTTTCAGAGAAATAAATACCTATTTTAATGGGAATTTGACAATTAAGATGTGTTGGGTTAATGGGATTTAACAGGTTTTTCAGTGTGATCTAATTAATTCTGAAATACAGTCTCAGATTTTGCTGTAGAGACGGCTCAACCTCAGCAGATCCCAAGATAAAAATCTTTTAGGGGCATTATGTACTTAGCTGACACAAATAACATTTTAATTACAGTTAATAAGAGTCAGATTTTGTTTTGAATTCCATGATGTCAAACCTGGCATGCTCCTTTAAGGAGTCTGTACAGAGAGCACAATAGATTTTTCTGTTACTCATCTAGACTTTTTTTGCTCATGTCAGTTTGACCTTGAAGAGAACATGATGTCCTTCGAGATTCTTATTTTAAAGAAAGTCACACTCAAGGCCAACAACTCTTTCACTAAAGAGACCTCTATCTTTAGCTGGTGAAATCTGTTGCTTTAACATGGATTAGAGACAGCATTCCTTGTGCTCCTAGTTTGCAATATAACACAAATACAACTGAGCTCTGACTTCAGAAGCATCACCGCCACTAATCCCCATGCTAGATTTTGTATGAGTGTTGGGAATCTGATGAGATAGGCTGTTAAACACAGCAAGGGGATGCAAATCTGAACAAGCTGATTTAAGGTCTGGTCTTTAAATTAGAGAGAAACAAGTCTCAAGTTACTACAGTTTGAATAGTCCAATTGATTTCAGTAAGCATTTTTATGCATTATCCATTATTAAACTATCTGCAAACTGGGGCCATTACACTAACAATCAGTTGTAGCTGCTGTCAGTTAATTCATTACATTTGCCCACACGTAACATCTGTTGTTTTTATTGATATCATAAGCTGTCCAGATTTCATTATCCTGCAGCAGTTTAGCAGATAGCCATGAATACTGCCGTAACCTGACTAGGATTTCACTACTTCAGTGGAATTAAGGAAATGAGGCTGATAATAACAGATATTTTCCTACCATTGCTGTTCCGGTGGAACTGTGAGCAATGTAAAAGAGGAGTTCAGAAAATCCACAGGACCAAGTTTTCCTATGTGCTATGCTATTCAAATGCACGTAGATGCTTTTGTTTACCTGATCCGGAAAGCAAATACATAAAACTCAAGCTCAGTAGGGATATTTATCTAAGATAGATAGCTGATAATTTGTGTTTGAGTTATAGCATCTTTTGGAGAGAAATTCAGTCATAGCATGAATATTCTACACGTTGAAGGAACTACCACATGTCTAAGGAAGTTGCTCCAGTCATAATTATTCTTGCTAACAAGAGACTCCCTTGTTTCTAGTCTGAATTTACATAGTTTCACTTTTTGTCATTGGATTTGTGTCTTTTCCTGCTGAATGTAAGAGCTATTTTTCCCCTACAACGCTTGTTGACTACTGTCAGCTCTTAACCTTCACCCGGAGAAATGAATAGACCAAGTGGAAATTTGCCAAGGCACGGCATTTCCATGTACGCTAAAATTGTGGGTTTCTGCCATTTTTGGTATTTTGATGTATGCTTTGTGAAATTTCACACCAAAAGGGGCAACATCAATTCTACACCTCCAAGAACATTTCCTGACCTATCGATGTTCGTGCTCAGTGAACGAATCCCCATAAACTTGTCCTCACACATCAGAACTTATTACTTAAATATAGTAGCTTTATAACAAAGTAATTAGAAAATTTAAAAACAATTAAAGCACGTAGACATCTTGGTATGTAATTCCCACTGACAGGATGAAAAATAAAATCAGACTTAAAAGCATGCAGCTTTAATAGCTATGGCTTTACTACAGCCTTCATCTACTGTGGAGCTTGATTTTTGCCCTCTCCGGGATCAATATAATTCATAGGTTCTTTCACAAGCCCATACAGAAAAGTTTGTATTTTTTCTTCCTTGGGATTCAATGATGCTTCCACCACTCTAATGTTGGACATGACTAAAGTCAGGATTCAGTTTTATCAAACAATTTCTTATAACTACCCTTTACTTAAAAGAAGCTAGACCAAGTTCAAGTATTTTTAGAATGCCTGATTTTATCTAAACTTCATATTTGGGTGTGTCATTTTTAGCTTTAGGCTGCATTTCAGTTCCCAGAACCCTAAAAAAAAAAATCTCCTTAACAACAAAACCACAAACTTTTGACATTTTTCTCCCATACTTGAAAAGTCAGTTTTGACAGGAAAGATGTTTTCCAGTCAGGTCTGTATTGTTGGAAAAGAAATGCAAACAAGTATTTAGTTCTACTTGGTGCTCTTTAGAAATGGCAGTATAATCCCCTAAACTTCTGAAAACTTATACACGAAAAGCGATTACTCCAAACAGCACCTATTAACCCACCCCTTAGCTTGAGCAAGTTTTTAATGTCAGGATGTCTCCCAAGAAACCGCACAAAGCAATCACTTCTCAGATCCCCACGTGTGTACCCTGCTTTTTTATTTCTTCTCTGATTCTCTGGGGATCTCAATGATTTCTCCTGAGCTGTGTACATACACGCACGTGTGTACTCTTACATACGTATCTACTCTGGCTGACTGCCTTTTTCTTTTAAAAAAGTTTCTTTGACCAGTGCATATGTTCTCTTCCTAGGCCAAATCAATTGCTATACTGGGCTACAGCATGTTGGGCTCAGTGGCTTCTCCCAAAGTTAGTTGCATATGGATATCACTGCACCTCACGGACGCAGGTGATCAATTCAACCCAAGATCTATAAAATAATCATGACAACATTTGGGCATGTTATTGCCTACTTGACAGCCTTAACATAAAAACATTCAAAATTTATGGCCGCTTCAGTTGCTTGCTTTATTGATAAGGAAAATACCAGAGAAAATGAGGGTAGGGGATTTCTGTTCCTTTATGACAGAAACAATACAAGATCAAAATCCAGGGCAGCTAAGTTCAAGACTTTCATTAAAAATCTGGGTGACTTAATTACCAGTATTAGCAACTAGAAGCCAGGCACACTGTGAAGATATATTTAACGAAACCCATGCCTCAGGCACTAGAGATGACAAGGCATTTCTTCATATTTAATGCATTGCACAATTACTGCAGAAGATTTTGGCCTTCTGCTAAGGAGTGTCTGCGTACAGGGGACTGGGAAACACACGGGAAAAAGGCCTGCTCTAGCTGCTGTGGCAGGTGCCTCTACCTCTCTGAAACAGTTTCAGCAGTGCCATCTAGGTGAAAGAATACAGGATCAGTACCAAGGAAATTAAACCCAGTCTTCCTCACCTGTCACAGCTTTCTCCACTCCAGGAGAACAGACAATCAGAGTTACTGTGGAGGTCAGCATAGAAATAGCTGTGCTTAATTAATTCAACCTCAAGTTTAAAACTAGATTCAAAAATTACATGAAGCAGTGATATTGAAGAAAATTTGTTACTTATAATTCAAAAGACTTGTAGGGAAATTGTAAGAATCTGTATAAGCTTAAAACATTGTTTTAGTATAAAGCAAGAACCAGAAACAAAAATAATTTTGACATAAGAAAATATTTCAAGCTTCTGTCAAATTTCTTTTGAACAAGAAAGTTTGCCTCATTAACATGTACTGTGAGAAGCTACATGGAAGCAGCTCTGTGCGTCCAGTCATACACTAAACCTGAGAAAGTGATCAAGCCACTTTTAGGATTTATTCACAGGGTAAATAACTATTGCTTTAGCTCACAAAGTAACACTTCCTCCAGATGCAACACAGAAACCACCAGAAGTCTGACTCATTACTACAAATTATAAATCACAGATTAAGTCTTGATGAAAGTAGCCATGGAAGAGCCCACACAGTTTTGAGATCACTGGTGTGGTATAAACAGCTCTAGCATTAGTAATCATATCTGATGTAGTTGAAGTGAATTACAACTTTTCTGAATTACCGTGTTAGACTCACAGGGTTAAATAATGAAGGTTCAAGTTAGAGACCTTACATTTCAGAGCTTATTCCTGTTAACAGTCAAAGCTTAAAATTTTAAAGCTGCTCTTGTTTTTGAAGGACTATCAGAATACTTCCAAGAGCAGGTGTTTTTCCCCCACTGTTTTTTTTATTACATTCAAGCACATGAATTTCATGAATTTTCTATCCATGATAGATATTGTTAAATGGACACACCATAACTAAAAACATTGTTTCAAAGTCCTTTGCATTTTGAATCAATTATGGAAGGGTCTAAACCAACATAAGATAGAGGTACAATTTGTCTCAAAGCTGCAAGTAAAATTAAAAGTAGTGTCCCTCTAAGAAGTTCAGGCAATAGTGATGAAAACTGTTTTCCTTTTAGAGTTTATATACCACTGATATTCTGAGAAAAAAAAAAAAAAGACATCAAAAGGATGATGACATATTGCTCCCAATGAACGTTAAATACAAGCACATTTATATATAATACTGAGTTTTTAAGATAGCAATCTTAAGTGTCTGAAGTGAGCCACATAAAAGGACCTGACTTACCTTCACCCAGTTTCCAGGTACTTCATTTCAAGTCTCCCTTGCTCTGGAAAAAACAACTTGCTTCTCAGTCCACATCCAGTGCCTTCCCTAGAGGGGAAAGGAGAGCTGTGTTAGCAATGCGGCCACAGCTTCCAAAGCCTGCAAGTGGGCCGTTGAGCCTGCTCTGGAGCTAGCCCACCTTTGTTCCACACCATTCTGCCTCCCATCAGGGGGTCTGTCTACAGGAAGAAGGACCCCACGTTTTCCATCCAAACCCCAGCTCCTTGGGAACAACTGATAAAGCAGCCACACACACAGACAGGCCCTTTCAGACATCTCTCACTTGTTCAGTGCCATAGGTGAGTCATCTAAAAGCTTAGATTTTTGTCCTAATTCTTTAGTATTAGTGCTAACCTTGAACAGTTTTCTTACCTGGTCCCTAGGCTTTTTTCAAGCCAGGACAGGACATCCTTGGAAGACCCCCGCATTAAGCAAGTGCTTAGCTCAGCTCCCAGGGGATTTTTAACTTACCACACCAGAGAGAAACACCTCGGTAGCACCACTAAATAACACCGCACCCCTTCCTCTGGCCCCCTCACCTCCAAGGCACCCAGAGGCTGCACATCACAGAGCCAAACCCAGCTTCACACTGCCCACAGCTCTCTGGCCCCGCACGTGGCAGCAGAAAGGCAAAGCTCCCAGGAGAGCTGAGCCTCATGGCCCCAAACGATACCAGCTCCAAGAGAGGCCCAGGTGCTCAGGCTGGCACATTTATCACACCTGGGGGCGGTTAATCTGGCAGTTGTGGGTGCACTTGGATGTTGCACGTGAAGCAAAACTTTTCACCCCATCCCAAACAAAGCTGTCTTTGACATCGATACATCCAGATATACCTGAGAAAATCTGTTTTATCTGGCAGAGCATTTTACAGGTGCATATACTGTAATTCAATAGGATTGCATGACTCACTCAGTAATTAGCAAGAAGCCTTTTAACAGGCACAGACAAGATCCCAGGAAACTAATACCTTCCAGGAAACTTCTTTCTCACCTTCTAAGAGTCATATAGCAGGGTGAGGAGCAGCTGGCCAGACTACCCATGAGCATAGACACCTGGCAGGTGCCACTACAAGGTTTCTGCAGAGCCAAATTCAAGATATTAGCAATAAAAATGAACTTCATTGTATTCAGCTGTTCAGAAACAAACATATGGGGAAAAACAGAACAGGCAACAACAATGGATCTATACTTGTTAAGTGTGCTTTGGTTTTGATATTCATGTATTCCTATGCAGAAGTTAAAAAGTCATGGCAATACGTATCCTGTTGTTTCTAGGAGGTGTTGACTGAACTATACAGACCTTTAAGAGGAAGATATTGGAGTCATTACACCTGTAACAACTTTATCATTCAGCTACAGTACAATTGGGCAAGGAATCTACTAAGGGACCTGCTGTGAAACAGTGCCCAATGTCAAGAGGAAGAAAATATTTGTGTAAAAAGTGCACAGGCAGCTAAGGAAAACACTGTGTTAGCAAACCTCTTGGTATTGCCTTTGTTATTTGAATTTCAATAGCTGTCTCCCTACAGGGTCATTGCTATAGGCAAAACAAAGGGAGAAATAAGCCCTGGACTTGTTCAGGTGAACAGAAACTCACACCCATTCCAGTCACCCTTGACTTGTTCCACCTCAGGTTTGTGATGAAGTAATGCAGACTAGTTTAGCTTCTGCCACCCACTGAAGTCTCAGTACTATCTGACAGTCAAGTCAGCATTTGTAGGGAGAGGTACCAGCCTTCATTACCACTGGAAAATAAAAAAAGCTGAGTAGTTTGCAGGCACTCAGCCTCTCAGCCCAGGGCTGGCTATGCAGAAAAGAAGCCAATTTCAGACCTGAAGACAGGCTGAGTGCCTGAAAGCCCGTCTTCTTCCAAGAATATCAAGCTAATAAAAACTATTACTTCTTCCCACAGATCCTGCTGCCCTCTTAGACTATCATGGTGTCAGAAATGATCTTACAAGCATCTGGGAGCCACTGCTGGCAGGGACAGCTGAGTTCCAGCAGTGTTGCCTGTGCCAGGCCATCCCTCTCATTTGCCAGCCAGAAATAAAAAGATGTGCTCCCTGTAAGAGGGCTTTGAAGGGAGGGTGGCCATCATGTCCACCACAATTAGAGAGAAGACTTGTAAAAAGTATGCTATGGGATTATAAAAGAACAACCTTGCTACTTTTTATGTCTCTAGTTCAAAGCTGCCAAGCCTCTCTTTCTCCGCTGGAGTAAGGCTGATTTAGACCACAAGATACAGACTGTTACAGATAAATTGCAAACTTCAGGCCAAAGTAGGAACAAAATACAGTTTTTAAAGAGGCAGGTAGAACTCACAGAGAAATGCATCAACCCTTCCCATTCATCTCTGACCTTTTACAGAATATGAAAACTCAGCCAATTAAAGAAAACCAAAACTAAAAAGCCAAACCAAAAACCCCAAACCAACTCCAAACTTTTTTTTTTTTTTAACTAAACACTACATCTGGATTTACTAAAATTATAGTCAAGACCACTGGAAAATTGCTAGGGTGATAAAACAGCTTGTATCATAACCACCACTTTCATTCTGCTGTGTGGTTTGAGAACTCCTCTGGTTTACTCTTGGCATTTTTCTTGTCTGAAAATATGTTGCTACATGATCCTTAGTGGTTAAAACTATGGCTGAGTCATTCTAGTCTGCCACAGTCAACTTATCCTTCAGAAAGCCTGCTCCCACCACAGTGTTTGGAGAGCGATTGGACATGCTTTAGCTCCTGCAGAGCCTCCCACAGAAGGAGGCTGTATACCCACAGCTTGCAAACATACAGGAAGTTTTGTGGAAGGCACTAGCCAAGAAAATGAAAGAAAAGTGTCTACACAAAGTAAGAGCAAATGCAAAGCTTATTTCTGTAGTTGTTAGCCTCTATCAAGACTTGGCCAGAGAGTATTCTAGAAAACAGACTGCTTCCTGCACATCTCATCTTCCACTTGTAGGCCCTCACCGAGAGATGAGGATCTCTCTACAGCAGATCATCCGTTTGACTGATTAGTCAGATGGGGAGAAAAAAAGGATGCAAGAGAACCAGGACTGGGAGAAATGAGAGATGGAGACAAGGTCGACTGAGAGCATGCAGTGGGGTGGAGAGAAGTGAGCCTGCCAAATAAGCTCACTAAAACAAGATCACTTTCCATTGTCCTCCACTTCTGCTTGCCAATACTGCATGGGTATCCCATGATAGTCTGCAAACCCAGCAGACCATTATTCCCCTGGCTTCTGTCATCACATGCTATAAATATACATGCTTTGAACACTAAAGATGTGGCAAGTATCCCCTGGGAGACTTGCTGGGTTTCCATTGCATGTGCCACCCATGAATTAAGACCCCGATTCTTTCTCATGAATAGCAATTTCTCCATCCATGGCAATAAAAACTTTAGAAGTCCCTGAATGTGTTGAACTTTCATGTTTTACCCCAAAACTCAGCATCCATCTCATTTACTATTTGGCACCAGTTGGTTTATCATGGGAAAAGATACCAAATTGTTGGTGAGATTAGTCAGGCAAAAGGCAAGAGCCACATCAAAAACCAAATATTTAAAGCAATCCTATGAAAAAACTGTTCTTGGGCTTTCGTTCCTTGAGTAATAACAGATCTTACTGGAAGTATAAATTCAGATATATAATCTTAAATGATCAGAGAAGTAATTCAACAGACTGTGCTTTCAGACAGTTCAAAGACACCATAATAAACATATTTACCTCAGCCCCCAAAGATTGCACAGCAGAAAGGTGTACTGTGCAAGGCCTACCCTACGTCTATTTCATTGCACTTGGGCATCTTGTTTCATCTTGTTTTCACTGGTTTTAAGTGACTTCCTACCTGGCTGTGGGCAGTGAAAGACAGCTAGGTACAGCCTGTGTGAAAGAACTAGCCAGCTTTCTTTGATTGTTCTCCCTGCATAGCTAGATGTTGCAGTAAGTACAGGTAGACTTCTCATGGTTGAGTAAAGTTGCTGGAAGCTGGTGGAAGTAGGCTCTCTCCAGGAGACTCCTGGTAGTTAACGCGCATACAGCTGCAGTGAAGGAGAGAATCCCATGACCCTGTGCTGGAGAAGCAGTGAAGCAACATAATGGCCAGGGTTTAAAACACAATTTAAACACAGCAGCTTTCTCTGGACCAAAACAGTGTGGTAGCAACATAAAGCTTTTTTTTTTTTTTTTTTTAACCCCATGACTTTTTCTTGAGCTATCCAAGATAAAATACAACCATGAAGACCTGGCCCAGAATACTGGCAATGCCTTAAACATCTCTGAACAAAGCCCAAGCTTTATCAACACAAGCCCATGTATCCTTTGACAGAATAAAAAGTGAAAGAAAGCAAAAACTATCATATGTAAACTGTTACCAAAAATTAACCACAAGTATCTTTTCCAATTGCAGGCAGAAATTGTGGCTTTGTTGGACATTCTGTGGCAAACTTCAGCAAATGCTGCAGTTATAGTGGCAGATACCATATGCAATACTGCCAATTCTGAAAGATGCCAATTCTGAAAGATGGCTCCTGAATATATGTTTTAATACCACCTTCCTGAAATGCACGGGTGATTGCAACAATGTTGTCTGAAATTCCTCAGGTCCTTGATGCAATGGTAGACCAAAAACAGAGTTTGGGAGTGCGAGGCATGAGGGGATGTCTTCACTCTTCACTGCCAGACAACTGACCTTGCCTCTGTCACCCTCAGGCTTTTCACAAAATTTAGAAAAGTTTCAGACTATTCAACATGAAATAAGGAAAAGCCAGATTAAAAAAAAAAATAATAAGATAGAAGTGTTTTCTAGATAGATGCTTATGTTGTCAGAGGTGAGCCCATAATGTGATTGCAATACTAAATATAATCTTTAGATTGCAACATCTTATGATCATGACAATAATCAGCACCTGTAAAGTTAGACGAAGCCCTATTTTTCCCTAATTGAGTGCACAATGCAGCCGTGAAATTCCTGTAATGCCACATTTTTAGTTAGTGCCTTTTTAAATTTGAGAAGTATTCTGTGAATGTAAAACGATTAAAACTAAAGTTGCCAGTATCTTACATGTTACGCATTTAGAAATGTTTAGACTCATTTAGCTTAATGCTAGGTCCCCAACTTTCCTTCCCCTCCAGTAACTCTCAAAACTCTTATTTATTATTAACAGCACAAACAAGAATAGAAGTTTATAATAGAAAAAAAGGAACCTTAATAGAAGGGTAGCAAAAGAAGAAACATTGACTTAGTCCCTAAGGAACTGAATAGTTATCTATAATGTAGATTTGTCAGGGAAAAACCTATTGACTCTGTTGTTCACGTTGAGCTTCAGATGGTAAATAAACATGTGAAAATCAGATTTGTAGGTAAGCAACAAAACAATCCACCTGCCATAGTTTCTATCGCAAACCAAGGAAAAAATCTACTAAAAAGGTATAAGAACTAAGGTGTTGATTATTTTCCTGATATGATGCCAGAATAATACTGGTATGTAACTAACCTCTAGAGCTCAGAAATTAATTTGCACTCTGGGACCAATCAGTACTAATACAATGCAAAGCAAACTGTGGAAGGCATCCAAGGCAGAGCTCAGTTGCTTTAGCTTGCTTTGGCTATACTCATAGTTTATCCATTGTCTTTACTCAGCTTCTATCAAATTTAACTGCGATCAAATCTATCCTGAAATTTAATTTACAGGAAAATGAATAATCCAGAAGCTGAAGCCAACAGGTATGATGATACTGTTTCCCAGAAAGACACGGTTTTGTAGTTCCACTACTGTAGAACAGATACAGCAAAACTGCAAAAAGAAGGGTAAGTGAAGGCATTTATTCACCACCTTTACATGAACACGTTTCACAATCATATATATATACACCAAATTGGATCAGCTAAGAACTCTTCAGCCTTTGAATAAAGTTATTCTGCTGCTGATGGATGGTTGCACTCCAGCCTTCCATAAGCTGAAAAGCAAAGTGCAGCATGGAAGTGACAGGTGTTTGCCTGGCTGGGGACATTTCCAGGTCAGGGAACCTTTCCCTGCCCTACTAAGGCATTTTTTTTTGACCATTTTTGGATGGCTGGGGTCAAGGTATTGCTGTTGTTTCAACAACTAAGTAAAATTCTGTTTGTCAGGCCACCTATTGCTGAAGATCATGAAATTAAAACTAGAAACTGTTCCCTATTTTCCATTAACCACAACAAAACATGTTTTTTTTTTTTTTTTTTTTTTAAAAAAAAAAAAAGGAAATTAACTTGCACATCTCAGTTTCACCACTCTCATTTGATTCAGATCAGATGGTATTTTTTTATTATTATTATTCCTGGTTATATCCCAATTTAATGGGCTTTAGACTTACAGTGGTCCAGAAGAAACAAACTGAGGAAGCAAACTCCCCTGTGACCCATCTAGTACCTTGCATGAACAAAACCAAAACAATTTAAAATTAAATCTTACACTCTATAAACATACAAACACAGTCCCAATGACAGCGTGACTTGCATTTTCCTTTGTTGGTCAGAAGTGAGCTTCAGTAGTAAGCAGTGGAGTGCCAAATTTCCATGTCTGAACACTGAAGACTTAGCCTTGTTATTAGTATGGGATAGAGAAAGGTAGACCTACAGCAAATTAAGCTAAGCCTTTTTCACTTAGGCCCAGTTCCAGAACTCTCTATCGGCACTTAACTCACATTTGTTTCAATCTCCCTCAGAGAATTAGGCAACTACATATGAGGTCTGCTTTTAAATAACCTTGTGAACCTGGGACTTAATTTACAAAGTGCTTAATGGAGGTTAAGGGTAATTTATTTATGAATATTCTCCTGTGCTTCCATTCCAGAAACGGGGGCTGGCATTAAGTTAACTGCTGGAAATTGCTTTGACAAAATATGGACTCATGATCTAGCGCTGAACTAGCAACAGTCAGTGCTTGCAAGAAGAGGTTTTGAGCACATTTGGACAAGCAAAAAAGCTTTATACTTAGCATAAGTTTGATTTTTATATTGAAACCTCTGGAAATGACTTAAAAAGTATTTTACTTTTTTAATCAAGAAACTATGCTCCAAGGTTGACTGATTATAAGCTCAAACTATACAAGACTGAAATAAGTGACAATTGGACATAAGACAAATCCAATCAATTCCTAATAACTCCTTTATTCTAACTTCTCCAAATTCACATTTACTTCTGACAAACTTGTTGGAAGAGCCAAAATCTCCCAGAATATGCATGATTAAATCTTGGAGTGAGGTTTGTTCCCTCAGCCATTTCCTTCTTGGAGCTTCTGCTCCCTAAGATGAGATGCTCCTTAGACACGCCTAACTCAAGTTTTTCAATACTCAACCTAACATTGGAAATTCTGCTTGTTACTCCCAAAGGCAGGAAGGGATTTCCACATGCCAGCTGACCCCACACGTGCCTTCGGCACAAAGCAGGTGTGCACAGAGCCAGCTTGCCTCCTACCTCCTCATTGCCTAAAAAAAATCAAAGTAGCAATTGCCAAAACAAGGTATGTGCGACAGTGACAGCAAAACCACCAAAACTTGTTGAAATCCATGCTTATTTACCAATGGTCTTTCAACAGGTAACAGCTTTCACTCATGAAACCTGGGATGATCTGGAGTGACAGAACCACAAACACAAGCAAAGCTCACACTCTAGTTAACTTTCCCAGTAAGCCTGGAGTCACACTGCAGCACATTGGAGCAGTTCCGATTCACGTTTTGTTTTCCTCAAAGTAGTTTTACCATGCCCACACTCACTGTGTATTTAATTCATTTTAAAGCACTATATTCCTCTTTAAGAAGAACAAAACTCAAGAAAGACCTATCCACTTTAAGACACACAAAATTGATTACTAGTTTAAAAATCATTACATGGTTACACATTTTTCTTACAGTGCTTCTTCACTGTGCAATATTTATCATGTAACTGCAAGTGGTTTTTGGTGTTGATATATAACAATTGGCATGAAAACACTGTTCTAATGAATGATCCTCATGGTTTCTGTAAAACCCAATGACCCTCAGGAAAGAGAATAATAGATTATTTTTGTATTGACTTTTTTTGAAGCTGTTAAACTTTTGTCTTTGTTCTTAGTATACACACGTCAGCTCATGCAGCTTGCCTCAGTTTATGTCCATACATGTTCTGGCATTTGCTGTTGCATAAAAACAGAAGATATATTTGTATTGATTAAATTCCACAGTGGTAACACATTTATTTTGACTGATTCTTGAATTAGGTCAGAGTAATACTGTATTGCTAGTTTCTATATTAGATGCTAAAAATCCATTATAAGATACTGAAAGTTATTATGCAACGGTGAATGAAGGTTCTTCATCTTTTTCTTAACTAAGCAGCCTTGAAAAAGCAGAATTTTTACATTAAAAAAAAAAAAAAACTAAGGCATGGTTTTTTTTCTTTGGTGAAACTTAGCACCTAAAGATTCAGCTCATGGTCACACAGAGGGTAAATGAAAGGAAAGGGTAAAATGAAAATATGGCATGGTTCTCAAGGGTTTGGACTTGAGCTTTTCCAATGAAGAGCAGCTTTTGGGACCAGAAATTTAGTTGGCTCCTACTTGTAATTAGAGGCAAAGTCCTGGAACTAACTAGTTTCATATAAAAACTTTCAAAAGGTTAAATGTATAGAAAGCCAGTGACACTGCAGTTTGGGGGTACTGGTTTTGGAATTTACCTTATATTTAATGATGAGGGCTGCTATGGCTTTACAGCTCAGGATGACTCTCAAGGACGTGACATCACCTCTGGTGCTTCCCTTTAATGAAGAGTTGCAAGTTATTTGTAGTTCCAGCAAAAGAAGCAATTCAAGCCTTATTCTTCCCTATTTTTCTATACCTTTGAAACAGAATGGAGCTCCAAGTAGTTCACCTGCCTATTTGCAGTAGTGTCTTCCTAGGGAGGTCAGGACAAGATTAGCATCTCATCAGTACCGCTTGCTGACCCAAGATATTCAATTAACTGCCCAACATGCCGGTTAATTCAATCAACACTAGGACAGTAAATTAGAAGGATAACATGAAAAACGAATTGCTTTGCTGATTATAGAACTGGAGATATTGTACTACCTATTTTCTCCTTCCTGAAATAGTCTTCAATGGAAGCTTTCAAAAGAGACATTGATTGCTCAGACTTAATTCAAGGTGAAGTTTTCCAATTTCTACAAGAATACTTGGAAATCTTTCCCAATAAATATATAAGCATGATTTACAGAAATTTGCAAAAAATGCAAATTTGATGGTTCAGAGAAAATTGATACAAAATACACTAATGTAACTGCTAGGCAGCAGCCCCCAGCCTAACTACCACTCAACAACAAAAAAAATCAAAACAAACCCAAGAATGTCATTTGGTCATAAGACCCTGCAAAGTACTAACTTCTGAAATCGTTAATCATGACAGCTAATTGTTGCCTCTACAAAGAGGCTCACCAGCTTCAGCATGATTTCTTATGTGCATGCAGTGCTCTCCAGAGTGAACATTTTAGCAGTTTTGTCCACCACCTAGAAATAAAAGATATAAATGAGCACAATACCCAGTCTTCATGAAATCAGAGATCTGTGTTCCTACTGTAATCTGTTTTGAAGCATCAGGTCAAGTGTTGCTGATAAGAGACTGAGAGGAGTTACTAGCACATGCTTCCCACTACTCAAGCACAGCCTGTCCAGTAACCAGGCATGGACAAAGTGATAACCAACAAGACAGAGGAACTGTTGTTGCATATTTGATGTAAAATGTCTCAGAAAGAATGACAAATTATATATTTTGGCAGATTTAAAAACTTTCCAGGTGCTGAAAGAAGTAGAATGTCATCTGGTTGTATCTTTGTCACTACTGGAACTGGACAAAGTGTTCTTGTAAATATTGTATTGTGACGTGACAGCAAGTATAAAGGAAGCAGAAGAGTTCTGATTTCAAGCAACAGAGAATTCATGAAAGCCCACGCTTAAAAGTCTTGCTGGTAATACTTGAAATTACTCAACCTAAAGTAATTTTAAATTTAGCAGATGGAACTCTCTAATGACAAAACTCAACATGATTAATCTTTGATTTAAATAGTATTCTACTCCAAAGTGTTCAAAAAAGCTGAAGCCAAATATTGTAACCATAGCTGATTTCAAAACAAATGAGAACATTGCAACATAGGATTCAAACCAAAACATAGAAGCTGAATGTTAAACAAGGTCTAGGAGAAAAAACAGTCATATAATTTAAAGTGTCATTCTAAAAAAAAAATTAATGGACATGAAAAACAATTTTAAGTAGTCTAGTTAGAAAAGGTAAAAAAGCAGGTTCTCATGTAATCAAATCCACTGAGCTCTACCTGAAGTGTCAAATGGTGTAACTGTAGAGGTAAGACAAAAGCTAGTTCAGAACCATGACCTATACTCACTTCAAAGAAGAGGTGAAAGAATTAATATTTCTTTGAAGCCCTCAGTTACTTTAGCGCATCATAAGCATCAGATTATTATAAATCTCTCACTGTAAGTATCTACAGACAAAAAGATTGCCAACAGCACTATTTTTTTCCCCCCTCAATCAGCCCAGTCAGAAGTGAATGTGGTTACTTTTTTCTGATGGAAAATATTACTGTTTTAGGAAATTCAGCTAAAAAATGCTGCTCAGGAAATTGACAGGCAATCACCAAAAAATATCATTTAAAATCGAGGAGGCTCGCAGGCTTAAATAAATTTGTACCTGCCAAGCAGGAGCACAGGCAGACAAATACATATGACAATTTCTGAATTTATCAAACAAAGGCTGATCTACTCCCACTTGTGGCCCAAGAACTAGTTTGTCAATAGGAAAGTACTGCGTACATATCAGTTCAAGGGAATCATCAATGTCATTAATTCCAGAATAGGGAACAAGTCAACAAGAGCAAAAAGGACCAAGGCCCTTGTACCACAATAGTTTGCGAAGAGAACAAATACATACATCACAGAATTGTACTGGTATTATTGCCTCGTCATCCAGGGAGAGACTTTTAGTATTAAGACAGGGCATGCTTGTTTTAATCATCCGTGGCATAAGCATTCAGGCTATGCCATTTCATTTTTCACTTTGCCAGAAGGAATACTGGTGTCACTGTCTAGTTCTCCTCTTCTGACATATCTTGGAAGGTGTCTTTCACTGTGATGAAGATTAAAGTGCTGTTATCAGTAGGAAATGGGATTGAAACTAACAGATTCATGTCATGCCCCTTCCCTGCCCCTCAAGAAGGAAGTTTGTATAGGAAAAAAGTAGGTGCTACATAAAGAGAAACATGATAGAAAAAAAGGGAAGATAATCCAGAGAAAGAGATAAGCAGTGAAAAAAAAAATCTGGACTGGCTGACAAAAGGAATCTCAGTAGACAGCTCTCAGAATTTAACACAATACTATTTGTGAAGCTCAGCTGGAGATTTCAGGACGAAGGAGGCTGCCTACGAGGCCTGTAATGTCTTTGATCCTGGGGCAGGCCCACTGAGGTGGCGGCATTCACCCCCACCAGGCACAACGCTCCTTCTCACGGCATGGCACTCCTTACACAATAGCTATGTTGGACAAATATCCAGCAAACGTCTCAGAATTGTCTGGAAGGTGTCATCCACTCCTGCAGAAAGTGATAAAGTTTTGGATGTTTTCCCCCCTTGCTCTGGAGGGAGGTAAAAACTCAGAATTGGGGGGGTTGCTCTGAAGAAAGGGGATTCTAAAAAGCATTTTAGATGCTTGATATTTTGGGAGAATCACAAGAAATTTTTTATTCATGATGTCTACTGAAAAAAAATCCTGGCACTTTCACAGGAACAGTCTAGGCTGATAGAGAAGCAGAACACCCAGCTATATTTTTCCCTCCCTTGACTGGCTGCTGAAGGGGCAGGGAGGCTGCAGGGTACTCGGCATCTTCATCTCACAGAAAGATATTCAGAGGCAAAGAACTCAATTTCATTTTCTTCAGACAAAGTTTTCCTGTGGGGAAAATACTTTATTTCCCATAGAAAATATTTGATTTCACCCAAAAGGGCATTTTATTTAAGAGACCCAGGGGATTTTATCATCCAATAAAACCAATTTCACTAAATTTTGTTTATGTTGTTAGGAACAGGTTATTAGCTCTTGAGAAATCATTACACTGCCTTTCTATTTAGATCCTCATTTTTATTTTTTTTTAATAAAAACTGTTTCCAAAGGAATCACTTAAAAATAAGCTTCCTTTCCAACTCTTGGAGTTACTGCTCTTTCCCATCTCTGCTGCTCCTCCGAGTATCACAGTATTTCATGTGCCTGTCTGGAGCCATTGGGGTCTTTGAGAAGTCTTCAGCCTCATCAGGTGAAATGCTGTTTGTCTTAACATACAGATATGCCTAGACCATCCGTTGTGTTTCCTGGGAAAGATTCAAGTCATCAGCATAAACGGTCAGTAAAGTTTCCAGCCTCAGGCATGACGCAAGAACTGGGAAGGTCAAAGTAACTAAAGATTAAATGGAACCTCCACTCTTCAGAGGTTCACACGGAACAACAAGCAGCGTAACCACAGAGCCCCTTGTGCCCCCTCCGCATCATGCAGTGAACCAAGCTCAAGGCCCTTTTAACTTTAGTAGCTGTATTCTTGCTCCATGTTACCAAATTGATCCCTTAATCTCCGTGTGCCAAGTGAACTCTTTGTTCTCACACAGCACACCTCCTCCCAAAGCCCTGCTGGAACCTCAGGGGCTGCCCCTGCTCTGTTGAGGCTCCCAGGTACTTACAGTTCCTGGATGAATCATTGCAGTAAGTTCGTAACCATTAATGCCTAAAACAAGCTTTGTTTCAGTTTCAGGTTGGGACATTACTTCTTCATTCTTTCTTAAGTCTTATTTCAGTGATTTTTAATAACTATTGAAAGTATTCCTTAGAATAATGAATTGTGAATCTCTGAGCGAGGAACATCAAATGCAAAATATCTTAAACAGTACAGTTACAGTTGTATTTCCTTTATTCTGCAATGTAGCCATTACTATGTAATAAACAGCACTTTACACTTTGCATCATTTGAAAATTCACCTCTCCTGGCTTTACCAAAAAGTCAAAGTAAAATAAATACCAGCAATTTTATGTGAATTAAGTTTGGCTGAATAACAAAAACTAACAACCATATCAAATGCTGTAACAACTCCACCCAGTTTACTGTATGTTTTACTAGGAAACTATGGTTTTCCTGTGCCAAGCACCTCTGGAAAGACTACTCTAAACCAGGAAGCCTTGCAAAAATGCAAATGAATTCATGTATTTCTTCCTACTCTCCATGTAGCCACAAAACCTTCATTCAAACCCTCCCATTTTCAGCTGAACTCGCAGCCTCTTGAAGAATCAGAATAGATTCTTGCCATAGTTAGCTCACTCTGACCTTAGGGAAGTATTGCTCTAGAAAATCAGAAAGCAGTGTGCCCGCTGGCCTTGGGGATATAATAAGATCCGGTTCCTTCTCATTCTTCAGTCAGGAGCATCTAAGAATAGACACCTAAATTCTTTGGCACAAGCTTTCAGGGACAAAGCTACTTCAACTGAAAGCTTCTTCACTGTTCACATGCCTCAAAAGGCTGGGAGCCTGGGTTCCTCCTGCAGGTGATACCTCACTCTAAGCTGTTTACACCTTTGGTGGTACCAATTCTTATTTTAAGAAGAGTCTTTACATCTCTCATCCCTTACAGGACAGGTGCAGTGGGAACATCCCCTGCTGCAGCAGAAATGCTTTGCTTGGAAATCACGTCTGGATGTCTGGAGCTAAGACATGGTAACACCTGGTTAATAAGCTACTTCATGGATTTGTGATCCTTTGTCAGCCTTGTACACAACTCCTTGCACACTTCTTTTTACCATTCCTGTAGATTTCAGTGCTTCTGCTCAATTGCTTTGTGGTTTTCTGTTCTTGGAAAGGAAGATGAACAAAGCAAGCGCAATCCTGCCTTGTAAGTATTCCAGCAGAGACACCTGATGAGTGAAAGTTCTGACGAGGTACTGACAGCTAGAAACTCAGACCTATAATCATCCTCGGGGTACTTAACAGGCTTAACTAATAATGCCTTTAAATATCAGCTTCATACAAGCCATTAGTTGAGTCATAGATCTCTGTATAAATGAGTACCTGGGAAATCTGAACAACTCTTGCATGACACTTTTGAAAGCTGAAACTTGCCTTACAGAGGAAGTTTCATTCCCTGGTGTAAGTTGTTGCAGACCTGTATCAGGTGCTGCAGGCAGTACCAACCCAGCCTCCCGAAATTAAACACAACGGCTCATGATATGATCGGGAAGGATCCAAAATAGTCACACGATAAGCAAGTGTAGATAATCGAAATGTGATGCCAAGTGGCTCTGGGACAATTTCCAACCTACTCGACCTGCCTGAGAACAAGAGGCCTGAAGACGCCACTCTGGAGCAGGTTTCTGCACAGCTCAGTGCTGCGCCTCTCTGCAACCCCACAGTAACACCATGCCATGCATTTGTTAACACTTCGGGACTGAGATGCACCTCTGTTCTTGCTCAAAGAGCACTTGGGGTAAATATACAGTGTTCAGGTACAGAGTTCTCCAGTCTTAAGAACAGACTGAAAATGAGTAGAACACATGAAAGCAGGCAAGTGTATTTTGTTTCATTTTAGACTTAACCTTCCTTCAAACATCAATTGTACCTCTGGTATTTCAGTATTTGTCCTGTCCTGAAGTTTCTTTATGGTATTCATTTCTGGAGGTGTGTATATATATCTTTCATTTTAATTCTAGTTTCAAGATACTTGTTAACCTATGATTAGCAGTGTGAAGCTGAAGGGGAGCATCCATTGGGCCCAGAATAACCTTGTAATTTTCTCCCTATTCTCAGCTTTCTAAGCTCTGAGGCTCCAGATTGTTTGATTCCTGTTTGGATTTTTAGCCCATCATGAACGTGACACAGTTGCTAAGATACATATCAGTCTGCACCATGTTGATACAATATTATTTAAACACTTTAAAGGGCAGCCTAACAGTTCTCTATAAACACACATCTCCGCTGTAAACTGTTCTCAGCAGAAACAGGCAGCCTGACACCAAAATTAAATCCAGGGTATTTCAAAGATTACTGTGCAAGGCTTCACGAGCATCCTCCCACGGCCACCACAGCACCTCGCAGACAACACGGGTGTGTTGCCACCCCTGCTCTAGGCTCAGTGCGCACACATCCCCTGGCACGATGCCTGCAGCTCCGTATCGAGTGAGATTCCTCTCCTGCTACCGCTGTCACGAATACTCAGGGAATTTGATTTGATGTTCGCAGCCCAGGGACAGGCGTTGCTTCAGTAACCTGCCCAAAGTCAGCCCAACCTGAGCAGCTGGGGCTGAGCTAGGGCTCCTGCCCACAGCCCTCACGTGCTGCCTTGCTGCACACCACCACACCACTTCTCGTGCAGCAGCCAGGGGCCCTGCTCAAGGCCAAAGACCTTGCTGCACCACGTGCTGGTGTAATTTAAATTAGAAGCAAATAAAGCAAGGCAAGAGATTCACATGGCCAGCAGGAAAATACTAGGAAATATTACAGACCAGGACTAGCGCACCTTCCTATGTGACCACGCAGTTTCCCTCTGCGTCCGACAGCGCCCCACAAACAACCAATAAACGCCAGCAGCTAGCTCGCCACGGGACAGACCTGCAACAACGCTGGTTTTAGTAGCTGTTACAAAAAACAGCAACCCCCATCACCATTTCCAACTTCCTGAAGCTAGTGAGGAACATTTTAACAGCAAAACATCCCGACTTCAGAAGTACATAGTTGGGGCCCAAGATCCAGGGACGAGAATGTCTCACGGGGGCTGCCAACAGCCATCCCCTGCACCAAACCGAACAGGAGGGGTTCGTTATCCCAAAAGTTATCCCAAAACAGTACACTGCTTTCAGAGGGGAAGAAATATCTATCTACAGCATACCTTGGTGAGTCCAGCATACCATAAGCCTCAGAGCTGTTTCACAAGTGCCAGGCATCTGTGCAGGCAACACAGGTGCTCTGAGTACCTGGAATTACTCTCCCACTTACTCATTTAATTTTTTTTATTTTTATTTTTTTTTAATACACCAAGTGTACCAAGTTTCTTTGCAGTGGCTTTAAATTATAACAGTGTCTTTGGCTGTTTCCCGTGTTATTTAACTGTTTTATTGAAGATACTGGTATTTATTGCCTCCCTGTAAATCTTACTTCCTCCACTAGAGCACATCCAGTCTATTCATAAATATTACCTATTGTTTTGGATCAAACTGCAATTTTTTCAGTGCTTTATTTTCTCTCTCCTGAACACACAGAAAATGCTGCTTTAACTCTGCTTCTACCTGGTTTCACCTCTGCTTAGATGTTTCTGTTCAGCCCGTGAAGCACTGAACTGAAGATGCTGAGATGGCAGCAGCCAGGAGCCCAGCTCGCCAGCCAAGACCACAGCCACCAGGCAGGACAGGGCTGCAGTAGAACTGGAGACCAGCCCCACTTCCATGCTGCTTAGGAAAGGAGCAAGGCCCCTGGGCTGATTTTAAATGCAGCTCCTGGGCCCACGGCAGGTGAGGTGGGTGCTGGAGGCTCCAGGTGTTGCTGGTCAGGAGTGTCCATACTGGCCTGACACCACACACACGCAGCCAGGGGTGTTGCAGTAGGACAGGAATGACAGCAAAGTGTTGCTGCCAGGTGAGATGCAAGGTCAGTTATTCAGGAGAGCACAGAAGAGTGGCCTACAGGTGTACGGCTTTTAAGTTAATACGCTCACTTGCCTGGTTCCTCGTTGGGCACTTGTGAGAATCCTCTACAGAATGAAACCAACAAAATACTCAATATCTATAACATATAAGGAAAGACTTTTTTTTAAAATATTTTTCCTGAAAATATTTTCAACCTTCCTAACCCAGGGAAATTATAACGTATTGATTTCTTTTGGGTGCACTGTCTCATCTGCCCAAAAGTTCTCAGTTACCAGTTGGGCAAAGACCCTGACCAAACTCTTCTCATAAGCATCACAAGCATGATCTCTGGATCAGTCACACGTCTACATTAGTCATCTGCCTTCAGAGACCATCAGGCCAGACTCAGGAAAACATTGTGAGTCTGACAATGGAAATAATACAGTGCAAGCAGCAAACTGAATCAACTCTGACAAAGATGACCTCTCTCTCTCTCTTGTGTAGAAAGACAGAATAGGCCATGACACTTACTGTTTGTTTCCATGTGGGCTCTTGGGCTCTCATCACTTTGTGTGTTTGCTCTTCACGGAACAACTGCTCTTAATAAGTCTCAGGGCTTGTTTCAGGGGCATTTTCTTAATATTCGTGATCTCCACTGACACTATGCCCACAGTCAGTTCTTCTGAAAGCCCACACCATGGTCACTGACCTAGTGTTAACGTGTCACCAGGTCCACTCCAACTTTTTATTTTTTCTTTGCAGATCATACAATCATTTTAAAACTCGCTTTTAAAACTTGTTGCCAAAAGGAACAAGGTTTTTACTCTTTCCTAATCCCAGGTCCTAAACTTCATGAGCAGCACCAAAAAGTTGTTTTTGACTTGTTCAAATTTTTATATTAATGTAGAACAGCTACTTAATGTTAAAAATGCATTTCAAAATGTAAAAAAATCCTGCTCTGGAAATAAAATCATAGGACACCCCAACATCCAAGAATTGATTCATATTTTTTAATCAAAACCAGAATTTTCTTATGTTTTGGTATCAATACAAAAGGATAACTAGACAAAGTTTTGGCAAGAATTTCTAGTCAACTGTACTTCCTGTTCTATGCGCTTATCCTCCTGGTATGTCCTAACATTTATAATATCTATGCAAGTTTTTCTTGGCCTCATGGTATTTCATTCCATTGTTAACATTGTTCCCCCTCCCCAGTGAAAATGGAAAGCAATCCAATTAATATCGTCCTTAAAGCCAAGGCTGAGTGATACAGTAATGTCAGACCACTAATGGCACGAATTATCCCACCTGGCAGTCCTTCATTCTTCCGCTTGTCCTGCCAGCCTGGAGCAGATGCACGCCTCCTTTCTGCACAGCCACCAGCACTCTGCAAGCCCGGCAGCGCCTCCGAGCACATGGCGAGTGCTCTGGGCTTTCAGCAGTGTGAGAGATGGCATCAGTGCCCAAACTATCGTGCACACGTAGCCGCCTGCTGTAGGCACCCCTCTCCTTGTAAACTGACTGTAGTTTCAAAAAGGTCACTTGCTTCAGGAAGTATGGCAGGAAAACTCTTCTGCCGCCACTTAGCTATGCAGGAGTTCTCTGTTTTCTTTCCCCAAAAGATGTCTCTTTGATTTGAAAGTCGCTGTGTAAGCTAGGAGGTAGGAAGACATGGAATACTTTATTTTTTATGAAGTGCTACATGACAGAAGACATTACCATTTGTTGATGCTCACAAAGCATCTTTTTGTCATGGTAGGGTGTGGCAATTGCCAGGCCTCTTGTGTCAGAGACAGATGACCACGGAAAAGCCATTGGAGATGAAGGAGAGCACAGAGGAGGCACCTGGTACAACAGAGATGACACCTGCTAGTACGAGGGCCTTGTTGCAGAGGGAGGGAGGACAGAAACTATTCTCTAGTCCTGCTCTGATCTCACGAAACAAACCATGGAAATTCAGTAAATAAGAACCTTATGGAGACTCAAATGTTCCAATCAACACATTCTAGGATCCGTGTCACACTATGACATATTTGTGGGTAAATATTTCCACTATTTTTTAAACAAAATAAACCAAAGTACTGGTTGAAGATCCTGGTGCTTGGATGAATATTGAACTCAGCATACATTCTTCATCCCAAATTTATCATTAGTAAGTGTCCCCACGTGTTCTTAGGCCGCAATGACACTCTCTAGTTAGGAGTTATGAGGAGGGCGATAATGTGAGAAAAATCAATAGTGTTATTTTAAAATGTTCAGCCATGAAAGAACAATCAACGCTTGAAAAGACCAGAAACAATCAATTTCAATGAGCAGTTAATATTAGGTAACAAGGCAGCAAAGCGATAGATAAAGATTAAACTGATGGGAAATAATATTTAAAGCATTAGTTAGATACACTAGAGCTTAATGCCCCACAGAAGAGTTTTTAAAAGAAGGCTCTATCCTAAAGTTTCAGAGTCCTTTGCAGAACTGTATCAATCAAATAGCACATGACAAATGTGACACTGAAAACTATTTTTTAAAACAATTATAATTTGTTAAACCAAAGTATGTACTGCTGGCTGGATTCTGCAAGAGTAGGTGATGACTGACAATCCTTTCCCCCTATGACGGCAATGTTGTACTCCCCAGAATAAAGTTACTCACACCCCTAAGTGCCTAAATCTATAGTAATATAAATTACATTGTTAGGATTTTGAGCTGGAGCTGTCCTAACAAAAACAGTACGACACCTTCTTGATGTGAAAGTCATGAATACCAAAAAAGCAGATGACCCTATTTTCTTATTCTTGTTCAGAGGCACTTGGAATCTGGTAACCGTTTTCTTGTACTGTATGCATACAAGTGGTATGTCCCCTCTTTGTCATGGCAAACCAATGTATTCTTTATTTCAGAGGTTTACAGGAGAGTTTCAAGAGAAGAGAAGCATATCACAAGACATTAAAATAAAATTAAAAAAGAAAGATAGAAAGACAGAAAGAAGGAAGGAAGGAAGGAAGGAAGGAAGGAAGGAAGGAAGGAAGGAAGGAAGGAAGGAAGGAAGGAAGGAAGGAAGGAAGGAAGGAAGGAAGGAAGGAAGGAAGGAAGGAAGGAAGGAAGGAAGGAAG